>DWEI01001712.1:0-15969 GCA_018245875.1 Mysoria ambigua
GGACCTCTCGATCGGCAGTCGCACTTGCAACCAACACGACCAACGAGGCAGTCCACGAGGTTATATACCTCGAGATATGTTTAATGTAAAAATCCTTAAATACTTTGGATGAATACTGTATATATGCATACACATATTTTTGGTTTTAATATATAAGTTATAAAACAATGTCACCAAAAGCTGTATGTGCGGCGATGATCTCAAAATCTACTGAACGGATTTTTGTACGATTTTAACTGAAAAACAGAGCAATTCTTGAGAAAAGTTTAGGTTAAAAGTGCATACCGATTTTATGTAAATTGACTAAAATATAACGATCACTGATGAAGAGGTCTTGCCTGCTGGCTTTATACGCGTGTGCTGCGTTAACCAGCAGAGATATACTAAAGTAGTGTATCAGAAAATTGTCTTCTTTTTAAAGCGCCTCTCCAAAAGGTGAAGGTTGGCGATCAACTGCTTACTATCGTCTTCGTATTAAATTCTGGGGAATAGCTCAGCGGCGCTGGCTATTCCGGTCCATTCTCGAATATTCCAGTAAGCTGGTAAGTGAAAGATACTGTGTTCGATTCTACAGAATTTTTCTAAAATTTTCTGTTTCTATGTGTATGGCTATACGCCTTTGAGACTGTACGTGCGATGTTATATTTATTTTTATGTAATATTTCTTGAGTAGTTGTTCTACATTTTATCCAGTATATAGGTTATATAAGTCCATTTATACTTATATATGTCTATAAGTATATATGTATATATGTACGTAACATTATATCTGTAAGCCCTAAAGAGGTAGGCAATGGAATATAGAAGTCTTCTACGGATCAGTAGTTGCCTATTGCCTAACACCGGGCATATTTCTAGACTCCGAACCACTACTAGAAAAACTAACAAAAATCTAATAGTCCCTGACCCGAAATTGAACTCGAGACCTACCGATTGGCAGTCACACTTGCAATCAGCATGATCACCGAGTCAATGTACATATGAATGTCTTGGTAGGTACTCGTATTAATCTGGAAATATCGCGATCAAACAATTGCTTATTGATAATCCACTATCTCGACTTTAAGCTTGCATCGTTAATACATCAAAAGCGTCCAAAAATCCTGCAGACAGGTGGCTGTCCGGTGTGAATACGGAAAAAACAAAGGGCCATTAGTATCGGAAGTGTGAGCCTCATCAAGATAAATAGAAATGTCACGATGATGGATTACAGCCCCAGGCGGACAAGCGCCACCATAACTTAGCCGTATAGCCCGCCCCATACACCGTAGCCGTTTTAAAATACGGCCGATATTCCAATGTGTTCCGAATTCAATTTTTTTCCAACGAGGCCCCGCTTCCTGCAAGGCTTGCGTCTGCCGCGCAGATAACTGCAGTAAGTAAATATGTGCGAGATGAGTGTCATTTTTTTTCTAAATAAAGGATGGTTATATCAAAGGGGGTAATAGCGTATGAAGTTGTTATAGATCTGTATATAGATTTTAATATGGGGGTAACGGATGTTTGCGCGAAGCAGTTATAAAAAGAACGTCCCAAGCTCGCGGTGCAGCAAGGGCGAGTATCTATGTTTAATGTTTTAATATTTAACGAATGTGTTTATTTTATGATCTTCATTGGATTTTTTGCTTTTCAAATCATTTGATTCTTTATTTACCTATGCTCTCGTATTCTGTTTACAAGGCATGATAAAAAGAAGCATAGTTTGGAATTGGATTATTTTTATAAATGTTACTCTCAATTAAATTCCTACATCAATTAAATAAAAGCATTTGATGTACGTTAATGAATATATAGGCTTAGATACCTTTGCTGTCTGTGAGGATATTAAAAAAGTTATGAAAATAAAATATCGTAATGTTGCCAACCACTTCTAAAAACAAGCCTTCATGAAGCGGTTATGGCCGTAATCACTACGCTGGGCACGCAGGTTAGGGTGCGCGGAGCACAGCTTCTTGCATCACTACGCCGCTGTGTACAGGCGGGCGGGGCAGTTGGCAACGCTTTAGCAGACCAAGTTATACTGCAAATTACCAGCGCTGGGCTTAGTCCCTTACCACACCCTGTATCCCGGCTCAGGCAGCGTAATCTTACTGCGTCTCGACACGAACTTACGTATCGTCACTTACTGTTACTCTTCATTTTGTTTTTATAATAATTTCTTAGATTATTTTCAATTGAATAATAACATTATTTGTTAGTTGTCGTTTAATGACTACGAAATTCATCATCATCATCATCATCATCATCATCAGCCTATAGTTGTCCAATGTTGAACATAGCTCGGTCCTTTGCTTCCCTCATTCAATATCTACCGGCGATCCTGCGGATGTCGTCGGCCCACTGCCACTTCAGCTTGCTTATTCTGCGAGCTATGTCCGAGGGAGAACCAAAGCGACTACGAAATTATTTCTTCTTAATAACTTTACTTTATATTAATCTATTCCGTTTTGTTAAGAACTTACAATAATTCAGATAAATAAAAAGGAATTACTTACGTTACAAATAGATTAAATACTTTTAAAGAGGACTAACAAACATTCGTCGAAACGTTGATAAGATTTCAAAGGTTCTTGACAGAAATGTATAGGTACGTAAGGTTCATTTTCAAAGAAAGAACCCAAGACACCATTCCATGACATTCAAACAATTACAATTTAGAAAATACAGTTTTTAAATACAAAAAATGTACAGTCTCGCACCGCGTTTGTGACATCGCAATATTAAATTTACATAATTTCGTTCAATAATAATAAAAGCTGTGTTCGCTTAATTTGAATATCTCATTTAGGACGCGTTGCTACCAAAATGAGATATTCAAATCGGACCGCTGAAGATGGAAAACGTTTTCTACTTTCCCGCTCTTTATTCAGCGCACAGCGCAACTCATTAAGAATTCGTTTGTTTTCAAAGCTGACCCTAAACAGACGAAAAAAAGAAAAAAACAAAGACCCAACAGGAAACGTTGTATTTATAACGAACGCCTAATACAAGCGGATGTTAGCCGGGGTGAAAATTAAAACAGCCCCCTAATTAATTCATCAAACAAAACATCCCCCATCTCGCTAGATGTGTGCGGTGCAAACCGCATCAAATTATTCGTATATCAAAGCGAAGTGTTCAAGAAAGATGGACGAAATAGCGGACCTATGAGAATACATCCCCCCTCACCCGCCCGCGCACTGCCCCGAGCGCCCCTGTCTCCCCCGAGGGCGGACGCACATGCGTGTTCGAAACTCGCCCGCGTTTTACCTAAGCCGGGCTTCCATTTTGTTTTTGCGCAGTCATTACTTTTTTCATTCCACCAATGCTTTAGTTCCCGTTAGATAACCGTTTTAATCTTTACTTGCAATTACAAATCCAATTATCTAATACGAGTTTTTTCCCGTTAACTGCATTTGAGTTTAGAACGCATAAGAGGCGTTTAGAGGAAAATAGGTTCAAATACCTATAGCGTTCAAATCGCGTCCTTTTTTTGCAACTAGACGATAATAGAAATGTGTAACTAGAAGATAATAGAAATGTATAGAATAGTTGATAAAAATTAGTTTACGAAGTAGCAGTTGCACATCATATATATTTGCAATACGTACATTATATACTCCAATATACATTAACTATGTAGAATTATTGATACAAAAAGTACAGAACAAAACAGTGGAATTAGGTATGTTTATTTGGAATTAAATTTCCTCCAACGAAAACACCATAATAATGCAGCCCGGACGTGCTAAAGCCCAATTATTCACTTTGACGTTGGTATGCTGATAATCATCTGTCATACGTCACAGGACCGGAGCGACCAGTGTCCTTCGATCTACCAACCTGCGTTCGGAGTTCCTTTTTCAATACGTGTGCCATTCGACCCGCGAACGCCGGGAGCTCTGAGTGAACTGGCCATCGTTGAAGTAAGGACAACGGCGGATTTTGAGTTGGGTATTGTTTGTGTATAATACAAGATTGTTTGAGTGACGTTATTGATCTGCGAGGATAAAAAAGTTATGTGGGGTAGGCAGGTGTCACATAATTTTCTCGCATTCATACTTTAAGCCGCGCCTCAAGTGCTTGTCACGGATGAAATCGGATTGGATCAAGAATATAATTGATATGAGCCGGGTTTTCGATATTACCCACTTAATTCACACCCCTTAATTGCGTGCGAACGATATATAATCGTGTTATTATATACTTAGATATGGTTAAATACTGGATGACGGTGGAGTTCGAAATCTCCGAAACCGAACGAAACGAAAAGAGAGTGCAGAGTGCAGCAGAAGAGCGGCAGTTTCGTAAACACAGGGATATTTGACAGTCGATACTTCCTGCCTACCCCGTGAGCGACCAGCGTGGAGATATGTAGTACATCCGTAGGTATATAACTCACTTTGGCGACATGAAATGATTTTTGGCATGTATTTCAAATCCTCGTTCTCATCTACAACAGAACATACGTCATGTACACCTACACAATGTGTACAGCCAGCAAGAAAATATAAAATTAAACAACACATAGTTATATGGTCCTGATGTGATTACATTACATTTAAGAGAAATAATAGCGTGTTTGATATCATGACCGATGCATCCGTCAGTAAAAAAAATAGCATACTGAGTTTAATTGCTCAGCGTCACCGCCGCCGCCTATTCCGAAAGCAAAAGCATTAGTCGACAGAGGTATAGAATTAAAAAAATATCGAACGGTGTATCTTGGTCGTGAACAAAAACTTCGTTTAATGCTGGCGTTAGTTGCCAGTAACATACCCTAAATAATAATAATTATTATTTATTTGGCAACAAATTCGCCTTTGACTGGTGTCATACCTGATAGCCGGTAAGATGCAGCTTAGGATGTGTACGGGTATGTATACTAATAAAATATATAGGAATGTTGACAGACATAGCAAGGCTTGGAAAACGAGAATGTTGGCAGGTCGGTAAGAGTAAGTCAGTGGAGTCATATTTGCGCGTTGCGTCAGTTACGTCTACCTCCCACTGTGGAATAGGCGGTGAGACCATCGCCATACACATTTCCAGACTTCGAGACACGACTAGACAATATTAATTACAATCCAGTAGTTCCGGGATGTGAACCCAGGATCTCCCGATCGGTAGTCGCCCTTGCAACCAACGGGGCAATATTATAGACATACACAATATAACCCATCAACCAGCTATGCAACTGTAAGCCGAATGTGACACCCCAGTCACCGACATTTCAAATACAGCGCCGAAGCAGTCAAAGGTTGCTCCTACACAATACCATTAACGAAATGGTAACTTTCTATTTAATCGTAGTGAAAGCCTTGAGCAAGCGGCGCGCCCCGCGCAAATAACGCTAATGGACACTACTTGTCAATGTGAGATCGAACTGCGTCAATAGTCCGAGTAACTGATATGATTGTCTACGGCCCAGCCAGCGGGCCGGGCGGCGGAAGATGGTGTTTATGGTCTGTTTGTTTGAACTATTTTGTACTCCAATTAATAGTTTTGATCCGTTTTCAGTTAAAACGAATTTAAATGATTGATAGTTTTTATTGTTTTTTGTTATGAATAAAAATTATGTAGGTACAGTAAGCTTAGTTTGTGAGGATTGATTTAAGTGGCGTTTCGGGCTCTTCGTTTACGCTGTAAAAGATTTGGCGTGATGATCAAATGATATGACGTGATTTTAGTCATTGGTATAGCATTATCAACAATAATTATTTTAAAAACAATAAATTTAATTATAATCAATTATATGTAGTTTGGCAAAAGACAAAAGGGGCTGACAGAAGTGTTCATTTTTAAATTTCGCTTAATAAGCTTTTGGTTCTCGTTGGTCGTGTTGGTTGCAAGTGCGACTGCCGATCGAAAGCTCCAGGGTTCGATTACCAGGTCGAACACTAAAAATTTTTGTACGTTACCTTTTTTAGTAGTGACTCGGAGTGTGGATATGTACCCGATGCATAGCAATAGCAATAACACCGATTCCCCATAGTGGGACGTAAAGTTACCTGGTGAAACGTGGGAGTGTTCTCCATTCTTCTGCCTACCTCTTCGACGATTACAAGCGTGAAGATACGTTACGTTAGTATTTGTTTTAAGTATTTCTAAAACTATTACCAAGTTAATATACGTCATTTTTGATTCTATATAGTATTTTTTTTTAATTTCATACCTTCGGAAAGACACGCAGAAATCCGTCAGTATATAACAGCTATATACTCACACCCTAGAGATTTTGTTAAATGGAATATTCATAAAATGCCCCGTTTACGGCCCCGTAAAGGGACACATAAAAATTTAGAGGTGAAAAGCGTACACCCTTTAGGCGCACTCTTGGGATGGGTCCGAAGTTTGTAATTGAATTTTTGCCTGGAGCCGCAAAGGGCGTCCCTGCTTAATTTGCCGCAGTCGGAAAAGGGTTGCTTGATGTACTCAAGTTGTAGGCTTCAGCGGAATACTTAAAGACCTCGGTTACACGGAGAAAGTATATAAAACATAATGACTTTTGCGGAGGGCGGAGGAAGTACATTCCGAGTTGTCTGCTTACGCCGCAAAGGTCGTGGTGTGATGATAATGTAGTTAATTTAAATATGTTACTTTAGAGCAATTATTTCTGTTTTATCTTATATTCCTTAGTCGCTTCTAAGAATTCCATATAAACTATATCTTACTACCAAATGACAAAACGAATCGTATCGAGGACATCTGAATCTTTTATATTAACATAAACACAAGAAGTAGCGAATGGTGGTATGTCCTATATTCCTCTACGTGCCACTTTGGGGATTACAGGCGCGATGTTACGCTACGTATATAACCGTAAGAAACACAAGCAGTCCTATTCAAGACCAGTTACAAAAGTCTATAGGCGGCAATGGATAATCGTGACTACGAAGTTCGTTACGAAGGTTTTTTGTACCGAAAAACCATTGTTAGATAAAAATATACGAAAAAAAACATACTTATGGTATTTAAAAATTACGAATATGCTTACACTAATATCATTTTTATATAGCAATAATATAACTTATACTTATCGCTCTTGTGAGCACATTTTGCACGAGTCTCTTCGTTTTTAGCTTAATACGCACCGCGAGACCCAGTTTGTATTGTTGTAATCAAAAAGAAATATTCCCCTTACCCCGGCATGGGGGTTGTTTTCGAGTTCTCCGCTGTCGGTTACGGGAAACGTGCTAAAATTTCATTCGTCCTTTCCGTATTACATAAAAGTTGTGTCCGCGCACTGACCCACGCTCGACAAAGGCGGTATTACTCGTGTGTTTGGGGCCAACGGGAAGTGTGAAACGTTGCGAACTTAATTTCTTTACTTGCGCTCTAATAGAACATGTTTCTGCGTATTCCACGTAAATTCGTAACTTCACGCCTGTAATTCCCGAAGAGGTAGGGGAGGCATGCAGAACACTCCCACGTTTCATCGGTTACATTTACGTCCCACTATGTAATAGGTGTTTAGCCTATTGCCATACATCGGGCACATACCCAGACTCCGAACCACTACCAGAATTCTACTTAGATTTTCCAGTAGAAAATTTTCTAAATATAAAATATTTGTATCGTTCGACCCAGGACCCGGGACCTCCCGATCGGCAGTCGCACTTGCAACCAACACGACCAACGAGGCACTCAAATATTATTTCATGATTTTTTATCACTAAATGTGTATTTTCTGAACACAAATTATTGGTATTATTAAAAAGGGCGAGTTAGAAATCTTAGATACCGCTATAGGAGTACGAAGAGTATGAATGTAGAAAAACCACCTGAGGTGTGTTAGCGATAAATATATTTAGCATTCGGTGCTCTCTGCCTGCCCCGTAATAGACCTAGCTGGATAAAACAATGCTAATAATAATCATATATAATATATTATTTTTAGTACCTGGCTTGATAAAACAATACTAATAATAATCATATATAATATATTATTTTTAGCACTGGTCTGTTGGCGTTGAGAATTGAATATTGCATATACATTTTGAACTTATAAACATTCAGCTATAAAAAAAGATGGCGCATGTACTAGCTATATTTTTTAAATAATACCATATCTTCACTATTGTTTTAAAATAAAATCTATTGTTTCTTAAATAAAGTCATATTTTTATATTGTTACGTTTGCGTGTGCGTCACACAAACTATACCGCATTGTAACAAAAGTCAGAATGCCGTAGGAAAATTCAATCTTATTTGAGCGCGCCATGTCTGCATAACACCTAAACTTGCCGCAAAAAGCTGCGTCCATCTACATAATGACTTTATATTATACTCGCGAGTCGTTGCCTGAATTTTAACGACCCTCGTTTTTGTACACAGGGCCGTAACGCGCAATAGACGTTATGTACGCTTAGAGTATATAAAAACACATAGCCTTTGCATATATGAAACATAATGGTTTATAACAATTTAGTTTTTGTTATTGTTAATAAAACTAAATTCTTCAACATTTGTCTTTGAACAGTATCAAAAGGTATTTGAGTAATTTCAGATGGCACTGATTACGTTGGGTGTATGAATATTTTTGTTAAGAAGAAAAATGATATAGAGCTTGAGACGTGTCTACACGGCTGTCTGGTATAAAAGTGAGCATCAAGGTAGCGTATGTTATGATTTAGTATACGAGTAACAGACTCTACAAATATACGTCTGTAAATATAATATATAATATACAGTACTTACGTAACTTCACGCCTGTAATCCCCGAAGAGGTAGGCAGAGGAATGCAGAACACTCCTACGTTTCACCGCTTAAGTTTACGTCCCACTATGTCCCACAGTACTTATATAACTATTTTTTTTAAAATAACAACCAAGTCACGGATGACGATCGCCGAAATGCTTAACGCAAATACACAGATCCTATATAATATATCTATACATCTATATCTATACTATACATCTATATCTATAATATATCTATACATCTACATACATATATACATGCACCTGTACAATTACGCAGTGCATAGTCAAACCGCATAAACCGCCGTTACGAGTTTTGCAAAAACGATTCGACACTTTCTTTCTGTTCCGACCTCGTTTTAACCACTTAATTTGGACCTTTGTGACTATTAATTCCGGCTTTTGTACAGTTTTAATGTACCTATATCTGGTCGCTATGTATATCTAGTGTTATGTGAAGCCACGTTCAAAGGGGCAAGTTCAGCTACAAATGGCCGCTACTGCTTATAATCGTATGCAATTAAAGTCTGTCGGAAGATTTAAAATTGTCACTCGGTATTCGTTATTATCCATAGTAATTGTCGGATTGTTGCAAATATCAGTGAAGCGGTCGGACGCGAAAAGCTGAAGACCGAGTTCAGTGGCGTGTCATTGGCAGGTCTACGCTCAGGTGTGGACAGTGACAGGGTTATGATGATGGTGTGAATCGCAGCTGCGAGAGGGACGCTCAAAAAGCGACGAGACCCACCGCCACGTAGAAACATGTGCTTTGGATGCGTCAAAGTTGGCAACGTGATATAATTGAATGTTATGAGATTTTTTTTCAGCTCGTTAGTTCAGCGGCTACGCGCGTTGGCAAATTAGGACCGAACAGAATGAAATTTAAACGTATATGTGAATATATTACAAATACAAATGAATTTATTAAATACAATAAAGAATACACTGTAAAATATTAAGAAACCAATCTGTGAAAACATACATATAAACATATTTATCTATTTAAAATTTCTTTACGCTCAGTCTCACTATCAATAATGCATAGATAATTAAATATGTATCTATAATATATTATTAACACTTAATAAAACGAAATATCCATTACGCGGGAAAAAAAAATTACTACCTACCTTTAAATGATGGCAACGCCATTACTAATTTTAAATTTGGTGCAAAATATTTTTATCCACAGATAATAATTATCTATACATAATAAATATTCGCAAAGTAGAAGGCGTCTTTATGAATTACTAGCTGTGCCCGCGGCTTCGCCCGTGTGGAAATCTGTGTTTCATAAAGTTTTCCCCGCGTAAACATCAACATCGTAGGAATTCTAAAATGAAAAGTAGCTTATAAGTTGTTTCACAGAGAAAATAAAAAAAATAAATACCTAGACAAGAAATATGAGCAGGCGAGCGCTAAGAGCTGACGGTTGCAGCGTGAACGCCAGCTCGGCATATCGTGTACTGGATATTATGGACAATTCACAGAATATCTTTATAAATTGTAGCCTATGTGTTATTCTGATATATAAGCTATATTGTTGTAAAGTTTCATTAAAATCCATTCAGTAGTTTTTACGTTAAGAAGTAACAAACATGCATCCATAGTTACAAACTATCACGTTTAGAATATTAACAGGATATGATTTAAAAAAGTCACATAACTATTTTCTTACAACATAAATGGATAGTTAAAATAAAATTTTCGGTTCGCGATTAAAATGTTAAATCTATTTGTAGAGGCATATGTTTAGAATTTGCCAATTAAACGCAGGTATAAAATACCTTACGTGGCGTTCCACAGTACGACAAACACAGCGGGCGAGAATCTTGCAAAAACACCACGCGGCCACCACTTCTGTGAAATCGCTCCAAACCTAAACAAACAAAAACGCTTATTGGCTTGTATGTTTGTCCCCCACTTAATTAATTTTCTCATTTCCTTGTGCCCAACGGGGACGGAGGCGCTGTTTATGTTGTCCAAAGCCGTTGATTATGCGGTTTTGTTTAGATTTTCCCATTTATTCCTGCCCCTTATTAAAATAAACGGTCCACGGAACATAACCTCAAATGTAGACGTCGAACCCGCGTGGTTATTTTTTTATGAAAAGTGCTCATTTGATATCAAAATTGGTATCATTTATATAGTAAATGATTGCGATTATACATTAATCGTCAGTAAGAAAAACATGATAATACGGCGTGAAAATTACCATGTAAATACGAGCGATTATCGCACAAGTCAGTCATGGGTGAAGATACTAGAATCCTATTTATGTGCTGGCAACAATTTTTGCGCGAACAACATTACAAAATTAGGACGGCGCGGTGCCTACTAACGAATTAGGCGCACGCACTTTTACGGCAATTTGTCACAAAAAGTTGGTGCTTCGCCCCCGGACCGCCGTGTCATTTATTATCCAACCCTCCCCAATCCCCCTCAAGGGCCGGTAATTTTACCTTCAAAGCCTTAGCGGGAATGCGTAATGACTAACGACGTGACGTAAATCGTAGGGATTTGCCCCTTATCTCCCGGCATAAGTTGTACATATGTACAGATATACAGATTCGTTTTATTGGTGATATATTAAGTTAGGTATATATACAAATGTTTATAAAAAGAAAAATTGACGGAAAGAATATAAACATAAGAGAAGTATGTTACATACATTGATAAATTTATTCACTATTTGTTACGTTTTCTAAATTGCATTTTCTAGTAGTAATTCCTAATAGGAGTTCGGCGTCTGAATACGTGCTCGATATATGGCTATTAACTCCATAGTGGGATATCAACCTATTCCATAGTGGGATATCAAGGAACCTGGTGTTACGTGGGAGTGCACTACACGTCTCTGCCCACCTCTTTTGGGATAACAGGTGTGGTTTTTATATAGTATTTGTTAAACAGCAACAAACGTGACAGAACTTTCCATCTATGGTTCGTTCAAATTTAGCTGCCTGATAAGCGAACACGTTTGCTGTAATATCATAACCCGTAACTCATAGCAACGGTTGCCCCACAAACGTAATTAGTCGTTGGACCAAATCGGGGACAGAAGTTCTGATTTAAATTTTATACAGATATTTATGAGTCGCTGTCGCCTTGAACTCAACTGAACACAAATGAATTTCATCATCATTATCATCCTATTTAAATCCGCTGTTGGACACAGGCCTCCACTGAGGGGTTTTGCCTGTAACCCCCCACGCTGGGTAAATGGTCACTTATAACAAAGCTACACAGCTTTACCTTAAATCATGTATTAATAAATATTTACACGAGGCGTCAAATTCGAATATACGACAAGTGTTATGAACACAGCACAATCGTGTAGCAATGAACTGGGGACTTAACATTAAACCAATTTCTAGAACCTTCACGGGCAGTTAGTCATTGTATCATTTATTCCCACACAAAACGTGATCCTTTGTGAGGCGGCCGCGGGAGAAGCGAACGCACCGTCCAATTACGAAAGGCGTACCAGACGCCCCCAAAAACCCTCGGAATTACGAAAAAATGATAAAAAAAAAACGTACTCACACACACATACACAACACTTATTTAAATAAAACCCGACACCCGCGCTCCGTGTCGCATAAATTGCCTTCATTAATTTCCTGCCCCGCGAAATATTGTCTTGAAAGGATAATCAAATACAAAAACAGGGAAATGGCGGTGCGTCATTTCCATACATTTCACCGCCCGCTCCCCCCCTCTTTTTCGTTCCATTCGCTCCCCTTTTCCGGTCCCTCTGACCCCTTTATGGGTCCTACAATTACAGTCCAACGGTTGAGCTTAAGGCAGCATTAGAGAGAGCGGTAATGGTCGCAATTATCAACGTATATACATATACGCCCGGGGGTGTGCGTGTGTGTGTGTGTTTTTTAATATTAATACACAATTATTACAATTCCCGTACGGCTTAATCGGTAACGTGGATAACGGTTCAGTACGAACTAGGGAATACTCGCATATACATATTAATGTTTCTGTGAATTGTAACTATTCTGAGAGCGGACGAGCGAGTGTCTGTAGAGAAATAGTTTCCCAGTTTTACAGATGGAATCGATTTTATATCCATGACAAGAGTTTATGATTAATGAACACCTAGTTTTTGTTTCATTAATTGCACTATTATTATATAATCGCAAATGTAATTTTACACATCCCGCTACGATATTTCATATATCGAGCTACGTTAATTGCTAAAAATGCACACCGTCGTTTTATCCTTAGAATGGAGACTTAGAGCTCCAGAGCCTAAAAAAGGCGACAGATTTAAAACGAATAAAAAAATTACAACACAATAAAAATAATTACTAATATAACCGTAATTTCGTTAAAATAAAATGACGCGACAAAAACACAAAATGATACACTTCACTGATACTTTCTTAAAGAGTAGGAATTATTCACGTTTAAATTTAGAACAACGAAAAAAGTTTTTTTTTTATGTACAACCAGTTCAATACACAGTTATAAATAAGGGCACTTCACGCCGAGCTGTGCGCTTGCAAGCTACCGTTGCTGCAACGTGCTTCGGTTTTCCAACACGTACTGAACGATAAACTTTAACTGTATCAATGGCGAACAATCAAACAGGTTTGCACAGAAGGGTTGAATTATGCCCTTTGCAATATTGAAGGTGCTTTGCAGTGCAAAAAGTAGCTGCAGATTTCGAAACAGGTTTCCGAGCAGATCATGTTTGTTTTTTTCGTGCAATATTTGGGTATGTTTAAGGGTAATAATAATACAAGGTGATGATGTCGAGAATTTGAATGTTGCTCAATTTTTACGTAAGCTGTGTGAATGTAACGTTGTACAGTTGAAAAAATGTTTCGGTAATTTTTAGTGAAGATGGGGTGAATTTTTAGATGTAACAGATACCTACTATAAATTATTTGTTTTTACATTGCAATAAGTTATTGACACATTTTAGAATTATTACGATAGTTATTAGATGTGAATTATCTATAATGATTATAGAAATAAATTTTGGGGTTTCAAATCAGGGTATTGTTCATGTTTACATCATATATTATATACTTAAGAAATATTTAAGTTTTGAGAGTATCAGCCTTTTCTTACATTAAATATAACTCAGCACACACAGCTTACGGCCATGTAACCTTATCTTAGTAGTCAAAGGTAAAGCCTTAATTATAATTCTGACATTTGAGTTTTTCAGCACATTATAAACAGCATCATTAACTTTGTCATTAACTGATAGATAGCCTCTTGTATTTTCCCGCCTTTCTGCTAAATCAAAATTACCGCCCTTTTGCGTCATAGAATTTTTAATCCACAAACAGAAGTCACATGCATAACTTTTAAAATATTCGAATTTATGACCTAAAATAAATAACACAATTATTTAAAAAATAATAAAAAAGACTGTTCCATTTTAACAAATTACAAATAAATATAGAACAAGTATAAGTGACGCCATATTACTTTTTTTTTACTGAAACTACACAGAGTATGTATTGTTATGAAATGAAATATTCCTTTCGATGTAAATGCGAAGAGTGACTTGAACGCCATTTGAATTTATTTTAGAAAATCCAAATTCGAAATATCTAAAATAAAGTCCACCCCGGGATTTGAACCCAAGAACTCGGGATCGCCAGTCGCGCATGCAACCATCACGAATTCACAAAATTCAAAATAAATATGTCTTACAAAACTGAAATACCCGTACTGAATGACGACACAGGCTTACGGACTTTCATTACTCTAACTTATATCGGACAGCGAGCGCAGCGAGACAGCATCGCTCCTACGATGTAAAAACAAGAATATTCTCGTTGTTTTAAAAAACACATTTGACTTTCTCGTTGTCTGCTAAGATAACGCTCCAGCGAGCGAAATATGAAAGAGTTATCAGAGCAATCCCAGTCACACTAAATCACTGTATATAAGGGGAAGAGGACTCATATTTACTCGGAAACAGACAAAATAAATGTTTTTATTACATAACGCGTATTTTCTCAAAGGCTTATTCGTTTATGTACAAACGAATAGCCTCTTTTTTGGTACTACAATAAGGTGTAATTTTCAGTGCAGTAACATCTAAATGGCTTGTTACGGTGTGCTTTTAGAATTTGAACTTTGTTTTTATTGACATACGGCAGGTTTTCCATTATTAATTACTGCAGATGGCGACGCTTGTGAATAGATACAAAAAGGGATGGTGCAAATTTTTAAGTAGAGGGATTTGGAAAAGCGGTGGTAGGGAAATTCAACGCCTCAGTTATGTTTAAACGTATGAGAATATTAGTATTGGACATAGATTCATTTTGAATATTACAATAGCGTTTTTTTCCTGTGAAGCTTAAAAACAAAATGGAGATTTTCAACACATTTATTTCACCTTCATTTCCATGTAATAATTTCATTTATTAATATTAATAATGTCTTTCTCACATGATGCATGCATGATGCTGCATTTCTCAGCTAAGGAAAATGTAGTTTAAACTATCAAATTCGTCCGTTCGTGAAGACCATTTTTTTTCTGTATCTATCAGAGAAGAAAACTGTAAAAAGCAGCAAAAATCGTTATCATAGTTTTATTCGTCAGTAAAAGCTTGAGCCTGGAGCGACACAGCACGCGAACCTGAAAGGTGATTTGTGTCCGATGGAAACATTCATTAAGTAGGTATTTGTCGTTCGTATCATGTAGGTACAAACATGTCTTCACCCTTAATACAGCGATCCATCCAACGTTACATTTTTGCATTCTAAAACATAATATTATTACATACTCATACCTGATCCTTAAGCAGACGGCACTGAGCGGCGAAAATTAAAACCTCTACACATCCGACTTTAATCAAAATAGTTATTTTAGCACAAATAACCATTTCCTCATAGCATTCAAGTAAGTATCTTTTAAATGACGCGAACTGTATATAACGCGGCTGGGTATCTATACATAGGGCGTATGCGTTGCCATGATGACGTTGGCATACCGGCATTAGTTCCCCATTAGCGCGGGCTGATCCTAACGCGCACGAGATAAGGTATAATTTGCGGTGGCGCCGTTCAAATTCATTTGCATTTAGATTAGAGTTTCGATGTTTTCGCGTTACCATTTTGATGCGTGCGCGTGTTATGGATTGCATCCACCGTCATATTCTTTATATCTTACTGTCTACTGAAGAATATTATACATACATATACATATTTCTAATTTAGAATTTCTAATAGTGGTTCGGAGTCTGGACATGTGCCCGATGCATGGCAATAGGCTCACCACCTATTACATAGTGGGACGTAAACG
>DWEI01001713.1:0-15968 GCA_018245875.1 Mysoria ambigua
ACTCACCTATCTCGATGGAATAGGCCAAATATTGGCTGATGGGGGAGTCAGAAGCCTCCGAAACCGGCGTGCATGTAATAAAAGTTATGAAAAATTGATTTTTATATAATTTCAATTAAGTAATATCACGCCAGTAATCCCCGGAGAGGTAGGCAGACAAGTGCAGTAAACGCAAACAACGCCTACACCCATTCTACTATAGAATATTGCCTTACACCGGGCTCAAATCCAGACTACGAACCAGTACTAGAATTTTGTTTTCTATGAAACCTCAATTACAATTATTTGGGATTTGATTACAAGACCTCTCGATCAGCAGTCGTACTTGCAACCATTCACACGACAAGGCAGTCAAGTTTATCTTACTCAGCACAAAAAACTTAAAAGACAACAGGAATAGCCATTAATTAATAAGATTGTTATTGATGTAACGATAATTTTATTAACACTGTAATAACTAAATGACTTAAGTAATAATTTTGTACATGTTATTAATGAAGTAGATAATACTAGTTAATATCAATAACCAATTAATAAAAATAAAGTACCTTACAAAATATGTTTTCTTTCACTACTATCCTATACAAGGTATAACATTCATAATCAGTCAGTGATCACGATATTTTTCTTAACCTGGGTCTTCGCAAGTATTTCTTTTAAAAATGTAAACGGCAGTGCTAAAAAATCCGATCAGGTGCAACCATCGCAAATTAGTAACGATTTATAAACCGATTACAACGTAACATCTGAACGCAATACACTTTTACTCTATCATATTGCGACATCTCGTGGCACAGAGTGTCATTATATTCAAAGTCGACGGAGATCAATGATTTGCGACGCTGCATTACCATAATGTTGCTCGACTTTCCGTAGGCCGAACCTTCGTTTTTTGTTCGAAACAATGTCGTCCTCCAGCAGCTCGTCACGTGCATTTAGTTATTATTTGTGGGTAGATTGTTGAATTCATCTATGAAAAGCAGAATAAGAGACAGGTAACAGCGCGGCGTGGCGCGCGGGGTGACCAGTGGCAGTTTTCACTTTCATCGTCGATGATGAATGAACGAATCTATTAACGATTCCGCCCGCGAGCAGGATGTCACGTCGCAGCTTCCGCGTTATGGCGGACTTCGGGCGCGGCTTGCGGCTGCGGCCACGGTGGTGACGTGCGCATCTGATAGAGCATTGCTTTGTTAACTCTATATTTCTAGTTCAAATTAAATACGCATCCTTGTCGTCGATGTTTATCGAGCTCAATGTATGTAAACTTTTTTAATTATATAAGAACTATTGACATAATAATAAGTTTATTTTTAAAATATCCACTAATGCTAATATTACGTAACGCAAGATATGTTTAAAATTCGAAAAGCCAAAACGTTTTAATCGTAATACGATTGAATATTGATCACACAATATTAATGTGACATAACAATGGACAAAAGAAAAAGTGAAAAGAAAATGTCAAAAGTGTTTGCTGATTAACGTTAGTCATCGTCAGTGTAATAGAAATATTATGATAATATTGGTTCATAAGTATTCTTCCTATAAATGAAGGTCGTTCTTAGATAAGCAAACTGGATATCGCATCAATAACAAGTCGTAATTAAATAAATAGGGCGTAGTATTCCAGACGAAATCACATCTTATAGGCCGGATGGCGGGTGAGGAAATTATGGTGCCATCAGTTTAAAGTAATTTTCTTTTAAAGCCCTAATTATTTTCACGTGCACCTTTCGACTGTAAAATACTTTTCGAACTGTGTATCGTAGAAACTCCATTGAAATAAATCTTATTTTCCATTATAAGTATGAGAGGAAGTAATTATTTTGCCTTGATTGATTTCCTTTTGCCTTTATTGTTATAGCCCTTTAGTATATAGTTGTATAGTGTACATATAATTGAAACTTACTTGAAACATTTAAGATTAGCCGAAGATAATTTTGTATATTGGTTACAAGATTATTCGTTAGACTATTTAAATATAGAATCCCCGTATGCTAATATGGAATACAGAAAAATATTAACCCTTAACAAATAGCTATTCGAATATTGGTTAATCTTTCATCATCACCTGGCTTGATTAATACAAAATGCTAGTTGATATTAAGTTCAAAATTTGTAATAACCATAAAGGATTGATAAATAAACAGATATAATAAAGTCAAATATCGAACACAGAAAACAAACTATTAGTAAATACCTACAAAGCGTTTGCATCCGTCTCTGGAACACTGACCGTACTCGTATGTAACCGGATATACGGGCGCGGAGCGAATCGAAACCTGTCAATCATCGCGTCCAATAATATAATGGCACGCGACGTCTTCAATTGGCTATTAATGAGGTTCATATCAACTATTGAAATAATATTATATGTCGTGTGTAATATCTAATACTTGTTCGTTTTGATTTGTATAGTATTCGCTTGTACGATTAAGACGCGAAACGGAGGTAGCGAAAGTTAAAGGTGGACGCTGGATCACTGAGTGCACATCATTACATGTGTATACATAATACACGTCATACATTTAATATATGTTCTATTTAGTATATTGAGTGATGATATATGATAGTATATTGTATGATGTGTGTATTAGACTCATCGCTTATTCCATGGTGGGATATAGGTACGAGTATAATGTAACTGTTGATCCATAGTACTGTACTTACCTCTTCGTAGAACAACAGACGTGGTGTTATGTTGTGGATGCTTATTTCTGTCACTAAGTAAGTTTCTTTGGTACCTATCTACATATATGCATAAGGAGTGAAATACCGCTTAGGCGCCTTTATAATTTTTCGTAATCCAAGATCCTTCGCCAAGCCTTTGTCCTCTACCCTCCTCATCGATATAGCTAATGACGTTTAATCTCGAAACTAAGTCATAGTACATAATAAAATAGCACACACACATTAAGAAAACAATAAACAATTTTCAGAACCGCAATCAATCTTGAGACTATCGAATTATTCCACGCGTGGTTTCAAACAATTCTAGCCAACAAAAAACGGCAGCGTTATCGGCTGTAATCGCCGAAGAGGTAGGCAGAGAAGTGTACGTGCCCCCGTTGTACTTACGTCTCGCTGTGGAATAGTTGGCGATCCTTTTGTCATACACCTAGTGATATCTAGACTCCGAGCCACTACTGGAAAATGTAAGTTAGAAAAATCCAATAATATACTTGCCGGGACTTGAAACCAGGACCTCTTGATCTCGGCGATCGCGTTTGCAACCACCACGACGAACGCGACAGTCGCTTCATTTAAAACTTTCTAATCCGAAACCGCAATGAGGTTTCACAAATTTTTTTCTTGTTATCGTATTATAATTTAACAATTTCATATGCAAATTTGAATGATAACATTATTACTATACAACTGGTAACGGTTAGCTGAGCAGATTGTATCTACGGTAAATTAACTTTAAACAGCCATGAAGCTAAGCCACATATTGTTTCAGCACCGTTCTCGTTACAAGATTATAATGACGAGGGTACATGTAACACAGATTGTGTAAAAGCAAAATGCAATACTTTTTGTGATGAGCTCGAGTCATTGTTCTAGGTAAAGTGGGTGCAAGAAATAAATGTAAGTATATATACATATTTATATGTATATAAGATATATTATTGAGGATATTCAAAATAAACCACAAATTGTTTCTCTGAAAATACAAAGTTTCGTTTTATTTAACAAGCGTTTACAATATTACAATAATTATTTTTAACTACAACACAAATTACACTTTTATCTTACTTGAAAATACAAAAAAAACACATTGAAAGTTCACTAATATTGATTCCTCAACTATATCCTTTCGTTTATCTTTTTACCAGTTTTCTATAACATTTATGCACAAGATAATCTAAACATCATCCGCGATTTAAATCTCCCGTCAATACATTTTACGCGCCACAGATAACTTATAAACGCGTGAAGAGCGGCAAATTTAAATTAATGAAATGACGTTTCATTACATGTATATATGTGGTTAACAGCCATTTGGTTAAAATATGTGAATGTTCTCTTTTTAATGTGAAATCTCTTTTTTCTCTATTCTTTTATTTTATCTCTTTATTTTATCTCTTTTTTCTATATTCTTAGTCACCAACAGTTTCTCGTTACATTCATCGAATACCATTTAATCGCTACATTTTTATTTTGCTACATTTCTGTATAATATTTTTACGAGAACTAACAAAGTATCAGCGAAACTCTACACTTCGTCGTTATCTCATGAAACTTTCGTTCGAACAGCTTGGAAACGGTGCCGGTTAAATTGAACAGATAACTTAATTACTGTAAACTGGCTGAAAGTGATTAGGAGATTGAAACCTAGTAGGTTCCTGCACCGGCCGGCGCCAGCGGCATTCCGAGACCACTTTCATGTATAGCGACCGACTGGTTCCAGAACCGACACCAAATATACTATCTGAGATTAAAACCAATGGATATAAGATACGGCATCCGTGATAGTGAGCCACATTCGCGCATCTATTTCACTTAAGGAATTCCGACGATTCCTGCAAATGTATGTCAGAGTTTTCCACATAAAATGGAACATATCAAAACTGACTCGATCGATGCCGGAACAAAGACATATTTGAACAAAAAATCATTGCATTGCGGTCAGTATGAGGATATATGAATTATTTATTGTTTCTTATGGATAAGTTTTTAATCGCACACACTAATGTCAAATTGTAGAATAATAATAATGGCGGTCTATAGACTACTATGTAACTACTGAAACCCGTCCTTCTCTTGTAAATATTAGAATACTGACAAAAACGCTGGCTCATCCGCTGCTGTCAAATATAAATAACTAAATGTGGTGCCGTTAGCACCAATTACGTAGTTAACAATAAAATCCTTTTATCGTTCCGCTGTCAGAGACGGATCTCCTCTCACAATAAGCCGGTTGAGGCTACGTCCTGCCACGCTGGCCAAGAACAGATTGTCACCCCTTAGAGAGCACAAAGTTCAGTGGTGAAGTAAAATGGTCAATTTTTTACGATAAAACCTATTATGCGTTTTATCTTTCGATAGTTACAAACAGCTGCAACGATCACACACCATTGGAAAAGTAACATCTCAATTATTGTATGAAAAATGCTTCACCTTAATCATTTACTCAGTGAAAATGGTGGTATTCTACGCAATGCTAATAATATAAGCCGAGTGTGGGCAGGTTGACGTCGGCTGGCGCCAGTGACATTCCTAGTGGCAGGGCAACTTTCAAGAATACCGACTGGTCCATTATACGTTGACATGGAATAAACAAATGCTATCGAGACACTTTAAATTAGCACTTGAAAATTATAAACAATTTTTTTTTTAAATGTATGAAAAATGTATTTAAAAAAAAATTATACTGAGTACTATTTGCTTCGTCTTCGGCTATTGTGACGAAAATTAATAAAAAAAACATTTAAAATATTTTATCTTCTTTTCCGTATACGCCCAGTCTTAATTTATCAAAAGGTACATAACATAAAGAAATGGCATTAACTTGAGGTTTTAATTCTTGCATTAAATTTTCGAAAAAAAATCATGTAAATCTTAATGTGCAAAAAAACACAATTTAAACCTAATCGAATACAAATTTTGTTACGACACGAATAAAATACCTTTAAGACAGTAACACTACGTCAAATTCAAACATAGGTATATTTTTTTCCAACACACCTAGACAATAACCTATTCCACAACATCGTCCTTCGTGGGCGTTGTTTATAGTAAACACTGTACATATTTGGAACCGATCCGTCGTATTGCATACTGTGATTAATTGTAGTAAAGACAAATAACATAAGGTTAGAATACACATTAAATGTAAGGAAACTTGCAATTCAATACATTTGTATTTATCATTACCTATCATGAAGCTATGTTTATTAAAAAAGTATTGAGAAAATACTCAATTATTAAAAAATACTGCCTAATTGATCGAGTAATTGCAGGAACAACAGCTATTTTAGAGGGTCTGGGTTTGATCACCAGCTCGAGCGAGGTATAATTGGGGTTACCTAATTTTAATTATTCAGTATTGTCACGGAGTTTGTATACGTGCCTAACGTGTACTAACTAGCGTGGGAGTGTACAACAATCCTCTGCCTAGGCGAGATGTTATCGATGAAAAATAATGCAAAATCTAAAATAAAGCTTCGTGATCACGAAGACCTTAAATGTACCTACTTATAAAGCGAATAGAACGGGAAACGCCGCGGCTACAATCTACAATACGATCAATGTTCCGATCGTCAATCTTTCTTGAAATGCAAAAAAGAAAACCGTATTGTTGGTAGCGCTTCATTGTCTCTATTGTTTACTCGGCACTGTGAAAAGTCTGATTATATCAAGCGCAGTTATTTTATGTAAGCCATCGCTCCGAACGACTTTCTATTGGTATTCTAAAATATGTATTTGAGACGTCAAACTGAATGTACGCAATACAGAAATCCAAATTGAAATGTTTAAATAGCATTTTTAAAAAAATATTGCCACTGTATATAGGACAATAGAAAATATTTAAGGATCTCTTACATTACAATTCATTCCGTTTAATATGATAAAAGCTTAGTCTATTTACATTCTTTAAAATACTGCTTTTAATTTTTTTTTTGTTGCAACGTTTCGTAAACGGACATTTTTAGTTGTATAGATATAAATATTTTAAATGACTGTAATATAATTTTATTAATTGAGAATTGTGTTTAAATGGTTAACATCAAGAACATCGGGAAGATCGCTTTATAACGTGTATTATGAGTGCACTCGTAGAAATCACATCCTCATTATATAACGTAATGATACCGTATGTACTCGTTAGACATTACCTAGTTTGATAACACTAAACTCATTGCTCGGTTTAATTGCACTTGTCCTAATGCACCGATCTCCGCGGACTTCGGAACATTAAAATTATAAGTACTATAGTAAATGTGTATTAATGTTTTTGATTGCAACCTTTTAACATTATTCACGTCATTTGCAAATGACATATACATGTTAAATTAAAAATGCGTGGGTATTAGGAGCGACCATCTCAGTTCTCTAAAATAGAAGAGAATAATCAAGTTCAAGTGAGACTGGACTAATGTCAGTCTTGTTCAAACCGCTTTTTTCTAATTAATAATAATGAAGAGGACCTCTTTTTAGGAACTAGGGGCGCCAAGTCAAGAGAGGTGAAATCGACTTGTAATAAACAGCAAGAACTTTCTGGTTGAGAATTGCAAGGGAAAGGATCCAGAAAAATAGGCAAACTGACACTAAGGATCTTTTATATTTCTGAACTATTTAAATTTATTGTCAATATACACAAGAAAGCTTTGTTCGAAATAAAAGGCTATATTTTATACCCTTTTTATAACCATCTCGTTGTTCTGGTGGTTGCAAGGCTTATTGCCGACCACGATGTCCTAGATTCAAATCTCGGATCGAACACTATTGGATTTTCTAGTTTAGATTTACAAGGAGAAATTTCTAGTAGTGACTTAGTCACGATTTCTGCTTTGTAATATGGCAATAGGCTCACCTCCTATGTCATGGATGGGCCATAAACGTACCTGCTGCAATTCTGTCTTCCTCTTCGGGGATTACAATATAAAAACACAAATAATAGTAATAATACAACACTAACAATCCTTCAATCTTTCTTGAATTCTCTTGCATGCGGTTGCGACCACTTAGGGCCACTAACTTCTGTTTTACTTATCTACCCTAAATAAACGAGTAAATGTATATAATTGACTACGGAAGGAATTTTCATTATTTTACCAAATGTGACATTAAATGTCGACAGCAAATTGACGTATCTATACAAAATAGCTTTAAAAGAAAACAATCCAACAAAGGCAAAAACTCCCTCGGAAGTACGCACTAAATCAATGGTGTTGTAAAACTCCACGAGTAAACACTGCGCTGTTGATTCAGTTCAATTACGTTTATTAGAGGTGAATCTTTATCGGAGAACCTCTGACTGCTATAAAACTTATCATTTAATTGTTATTGTTCTCATGTCGTTACGTTTGTAAGATCGCGTCGGGCAGACACACGAAGCGTTCCTCGTGATTGCGTAAAGCGACCGTGGCTCTCCGTACGCATCTTGTACACGATAATAACAAAGAATTGATTGCTAAATAATGTAAATACATGTATTAAGTATTATTTGTAATAGTCTATGGAAATTTTCCTAATACGCTTCACGTCCTTACGTAAGCATTTAAGAAGACTTGCTGTATAATATTTATTTGAGTTTTAAGATTAAATACATGCTGTGACCGTAAAGGACAACATCGTAAGGGAAGCGGCACGCCCTACAAGTCTCTGTAATGTATTCTAAAGAGTGTACAGTCCGCCAATTGGCACTTGAGCAGCGTGGCGCACTATGGCTATAACACTTCCCAATATAATTGGAGAATCGTGTTCAACAAAAAAACGATAGTAAAAGAGATGGTGTTTGATATTATGTGACATAGATATATTAGGGTTGCAGTTAATACCTACATACAAAAACATTGAAAACGTAAAAAACAATATAGTCTGTAAGCAACAAAACATTTCATAGTTTACGTCCCACAAATAACTGTTATATTTGTCCTGTCTGTATGTATAAAAATAAACAATTTCATCAACAAAAAATAAACAGATAATGGCCTCTTGAGTTTATTGTGCTCAGGTATATATGTGGTTTTATCGGTAAAGATTTGCACACAATGTTTTGAAACAAACGGCTTATATGTTTTGCTTTCACGCCTCGCGTCGGAGCGTAAACTCGACTTACACATTCGCCCGGCAAGTAGGCAGTTAAGTTGTTTTCCGTAATTCATTGCAATTGATAACGTGTAAACATGCGTTCTGCGTTTTTACTTTGCAACTCACATATGTCCAACGCGGATGTTATTTACGTTAAACGAATCGTGTGATTGAGTAAATTGATTCACACAATAAAAGCACATTGTGCCCTTCGCATCTTGCCACTTGACTGGCAATACGCTTGAGCACGGTCAACGACTCTACTCCTAACTAAACTTGCCACTTACTATTTGCCATTTAACATCGAGTTGTAGTATTATTATTACATGATTAAATATTAGTTTATTCGTATCGTGTGTTTAACACAATTATTATTGTGAACTCAAAACTATTTCCTACCTAAATATAGTTGCGATTGTTGGCGGCGGAATTCCCATTCAGTGATATGTTACGTATCAGTGAAATAATTCGAATTGCAAACAATCAATTTTATGTCATTAAAGATATAGAGAACGACTGATCAAAGAATGACAAAGCGGGAATGCAGAAGGTCACGGGTACCAAGGAAAGCCAATACTGGCATATCTTGACAAGCCAATACTAGCATATCTTGACAAGCCAAGGCTGGCATATCTTGACTACATGGGCCAGATCCTTATTATTGAGTTATTATTGTTAGATGTGTCCAAAATCCATGTTGTGTAATTTAAAATTCTCATCCGTTTGACGTTTTAATTTTTGACAATAATTATACTTTATAAAAATTTCAAATAAGAAGACATGTGATGCCTTAACCTACTTCAATAAAAGAAGGTAGGCAAAAAGACGTTCAATAAAATGAAATTTTAAATTTTATACACAGTCTGAGATTTCAAAATATAAGTTACAAAATTCATATTCTTAAAATTGCTAGTCCTACGATAATAAAATTTTGTGTTGATGGTGCAAAATAATCTACTGCATCTCCCGCATTCCATTGGTCCACTACTTACGGGATACCTCTATATATATTATCTCAGCTTTTATCATATGAAATAAAACGCGTATACAAAAACACTAATACAAAATAACTATTAATCATAAATATGTATGTGTAAATATATCATAACGATGTTACGCAAGCAAACTCAATATTCAATTGGTATCTATGATATGGAACTATCAAAATTTAAATCGATATGATTGTCATCCAGGTACGCAACTGTGCGGCTTGCTGACGAATACATCGAATGACTGGCTCGACTAGCTCGGCAATTTGAATTATACCGTATCATATCAACATAAACAAATACATACATTTTACATGTGCCCAATGCATTAATAAATACTCATTCACAATTTATTAAAGTTCATCTCATTAAACGAAGCCAAAAATGATTTTGATACAACATTAAATATTGGATTTATCTAAGTGTACATTAGAAACAGTGTCTTATGGTTTTTAACATTACCTCCTGTGAGCAAGAAAAGGTATTTGGTTTTTATATTATTTTTAGCTGCCACAGACTATAAATAGTAAATATGTATAGCTAATAAAGAGCTAATAAAGAGCTAATAAAGAGATTTAATGTCATAAAAGATGATAGCTAGAGCTGTACTCGTATATAGTAAAGACTGTGTAAAGAGAGCCGGTCAGCCGGTGTGGTCGTCTTCTCCGGAGCCGGGCTGTTTACGTCCATACAAACCAATATTGACATTGCCTTTGTCCACTTACTGACGGCTAATCTCTTTGTACTGGATATTCCTTGTGCGTTGTAATATCGTTTGACGGCTCTCGGATACTATACAACGTTTTACATTGGATGTATTAATACGTAAAAGCCACTTAACTGTAATACCAAACAAGTTAAGATGAAAGACTAAAAGTAATAAACACATACATCGCGCATAACCTAAATCGAAATTTAAATGGCGTTGGAGTTGAAAGTGGACGTGCACATGATCACTCACTTTCAGGAAGATGAAGATTTGGTCTTGTTTTTATACTACATAATATGTCTTCGATGATTCAACATACGAAAGTTCTCCAGAATGTGTGAAAACTGTCAACATGTTGATGGCCGGTGAGGTAGACTACCGCCTTAACTTACTCATTCTATGAAGTAACCTGTGTAGAACAGAACATAAGGCATGATAACATGAAATAAACTTAGCTCGGATTAAGTTATCGTTAGTGATTGTAGTTGTTACTTGTTGGTGACATGGGTTGGTTTAGAAGCAAAATGAGCTTTTCAAAATTCGAAACAATAATCGTTGCATGAATATTGCAATTATACAATATTATAATGGCACTACAAATGCGATATGTTAATTTGCAATCCCAATTATAATGTAAAAAATGTAAAGGCACTAATCAGTATAGCATGTTAGGCTTAAGAATATATGTATTTTAAAAGGCCTAGGTCATCTATCTAATGTTTACATACGATTGTTTTCCATCAATTGATCAAAAGTAATTTTTGCCCGAATAATTAAAAAAAAATAGTTTGATGCAGTTCTAGATGAACTGTCAAGTTAGTCAACTTTGACGTAAATGTATGTCAATATGATGGACTGATTGCCTGATGATGATGGACTGATGATAAGATTGCCACTATTAAATAATGATAAAAAATTCTTTGAAATTAAAATAGACACTTAAAGAGATACTATTGCAACAATAATGAAATTTTTATACCGTCCATTGAATTATCAAATTATGAATTTTAAACTTCAGCTAATATGTGTGGGCGTGAAAACTTCAAATACGTTAACGACAAACGCCAATTACGTGTCGCATCGAAATTAGTTTAAAGGAACAAAATTTTGGTCAACATCTGTGTAATACGAATGAGCTCCCCACCATTGGGAATATTAAAGGCAATACTCGATTGGAGAGCGCTTTCCGCGTTTGTCGCTCGAGGGAGTAACATCTCGAGATATTACTGCTACTCAGTAATTTCCAGAGATGTTACCTTTACATTATTTGTGTCTGGCAATAAACTGACAGTTTATCAATTTGGTTCATCTTTAAAAATTCGAAGTAGGCAACCGCCCTTCATCAGCTATCCTGGACCCTAAAAATCTAGAGTGGAGGGACCAAACGAAAACTCATGCTCCGTCACTGAGAATCAAATCGAGATCTCTTCACTTCGACCTCAGAAGAGAGATGTCAGGAATCAACAAGTTGAGTGACGAGTGTCCTCGGTTAAGTGGTTTGTTGAATCATCGATCGACGGGGCCCTTTTAAAGTGCCGTAAGTTAAGGCAGTAAACGGTGAACAAAGGCCATTCTCATCTGCATCTGAACAAGAGGCTAGACCTCTTGTTCCGTTATACCTGTTTTAAATCAGATATTATATCACATATTAATTTAAGAATGTTTAACTACTCACATTTGACATACCAAAAGTTTTCACTAAATATTACCACGTGACCATTATTACCTTGCGAACGCTAATTTAATATTATATTTAAAGTGGTTCTAAATAAGTTTCCAGGACGCACCACATAAAACATAAGTAAAGAAATCATGACATGTGCCAACACAGTCGCTGCCCCTCGTGTATCGCGAATTGGGCTCTCCGTCGAAGTCTCTCGTATCGTTTTCGTGACGGCGCAGCGCACTTAAAATGTTGCACGGCACACGCTGCGCACAAATCACGCAGATATTGCTAGAAAGCGAGCACATGAACCATGTCTCTGGGACAGGATCTTTACGAGCCGTTCGACCAGTTTAAATATTCGACGTCGTTTACCTTACCACCAAGTTTATGAGACGCATCAACCACTTTAGCGTTTTGTTACCGTGTCCCCATATACAACACTGGCTATTGACAGCGGCAACGCATGTGTAACTAAGTTTAAATTTATAATCACCAGATATGTCAATCCATAAAGATTTACGATTAATTAATAACTCGCTAAATATACGATAGAGAATGGATTTTGGGAATTTTGCAATTCGAATCGGTCACTTGATAAACGTCCGTACATTTTACTATAAATATTCTTTTACTTATGAAATTTGTAACAAAATAAAAATATGCCTGAGTTATTTTTATACTAGTAAACTATCAAAAGAACACATGTCCAATTTTCGATTGAATTCGCTTGCGGCAAATGTAGCAGGGACATTGACAGTTAACTAATAGGTGATTACCCTTATAATTGCGTAAGATAGATTGCTAATGAGTGCTTGTTTCCTTGTTGCAGAACGGGCGAGCACAGGCGCCCGTTATAATGTGA
This sequence comes from Mysoria ambigua, assembly GCA_018245875.1. Lineage (NCBI taxonomy): Eukaryota > Metazoa > Arthropoda > Insecta > Lepidoptera > Hesperiidae > Mysoria > Mysoria ambigua. The sequence goes on from DWEI01001713.1 coordinate 12,987, forward strand.
GCGGCGCACGACGACGCGCGTCTCTTCTCAAGGTAAGTCTCAATCGACGTACGAACTCAAGGCATGCAAGTATTGCCAGGATCATGACAGTTTTACCAATTTGTGTCACGCCGGTAATCTCTAAAGAGGTAGGTAGACGACTGAAGTACCCTCCTACTTTTCTCCGGTTACGTTCACGTCTTACTAAGGAATAGTAGTGAATCTATTTCCATACACCGGACACATATGCGGGCTCCGAGCCACTGTTACAAAATATAAATTATGAAAATACAGTGCCCAACCCGGTATTTGAACTCAGGATCTCACGATCCGCAGTCGTGCTTGCTACCAATGACTAACACCGCAGTCATGTCATTTTTGAGTTTTTAACATAGGCGAAACTGAAAACAAATGAGATCAGATCAGACACATTTTACTTAAGTTATTTATATGAATTCGTCATAATTGTCTTTATTTATAAACATAATAAGTAGAAAACAATGTAAATTTACTTACTAAGTCTCTTAGTCACTAATAATCAATCAGCGCCATTGTTTTTGCAACCTCATGATGTATCCTTTGCTAGCATAAAAATACTAACCATGATATTCATGGTCAGCGCTTACTTCTATATATTATTGTCCTGCTAACAATAAATGTTAAAATTCTGTGAATATGTGTGATTTGTGTATAAGGAAATATTATTCTTAGTAGATTGAAAAAAAAATAAAAAAAGATTAAAGATGTTAAAAAAAACTAGTCAGTACTGGTAACACTAAATCTACCAGCTCCATGAATGTTAGCAAGCATATTTTAAATGTAAAAGATCAAGCAAAAATAAGAAAACAACATTTTATCCGTTATGCACATTTTTTTTTCAAAAGGCTTTATTCTACAACGTTTATATTTTTAAATAGCGCATTCGCACAAAAAATATCGATTACAATTTGCATATGGATCTGCGTATAGTCATCCGCGGGACTTTTGCGGCGAATAGAATAAATATTTTAACATTAAGTTACCACGCGAGAAACATAGTTACCTACTCATTCGAACACATTTGAAGGTAATGAAATCATAGTTTTATTATTTTTATTCATCCTTTATAATTAAATAGTAATTTTTCCTCTGTGATAAAGAAAAGTTCTCACGATTACAATAATAGCATTGTACTATTTTTTAATTTAATATTATAACTTTGGGAAATAAAGCATGGCAGTTAAGTTTCAGTTAGACATTAAACAAAATGGTTTATTAATATTCCTAGTATAATCCCACCAGCGCAAAATATATCATAACATAGCAGGCTCGACGGAACGATACAAATTAATACGCAGTAATTATTCTAATAAATTCTAACAGTAAGACCATCCCGAAATATCTAAACTTGGCTTCGGTAAATATTCATAAACCAGATCTCAATCTTTGATTCACAAGTGAGCTTTTAAATAAGTTGAAGCAATCGACATAATTTAAAGATTGGCATCCTCAAATAACATTCTTAATGTGTTCGTAAATATGCCTTATGATCTCTTGATCAGGATCAAGTATAACTTTTGATGCATACAAATCATATCAACGTAACTTCACGCCTGTATTCCCCGAAGGGGTAGGCAGAAGAATACAGAACATTCCCACGATTCACCAGTTACGTCCCACTACGGAGTAGGTGGTGAGCGTATTGCCATCCATCGGGCACATATCCAGACTCCGAACCACTACTAGATAATCTAGACATTTTCTATTTAGGTATAAATACATAAAGCCAGATGACACAGACTATGCTGAACACGGAAGTCAATACGTTAAAATTCGAACGTGTTCAAGTCATTCTGCTACAACAATCAAAGTATATTATATGTAGCTGTCATTAGTAAAGCGATTCTACGATATCGCAACCAGGTAACTTTTAAACGCCGACGGTCTCTGCATATTCAACACGTAAAGAACTCCAGCGTCTATGAGAAAAATCGAGATATATTTTTTTTATATCATTCACCACCAAACCCTTTCGACTAAGAGGCGCTAAACTAAACACAACTAAATGACCTTCCAAACGTCGCGAAATGTGGAAGTTTAACTTCCACATTTCGCGACTATTCCCCAATGCATTTCGTAATTATACCCGCGATGAAACGGTCACTTGAAAATAAATAGTTAACCGCAATTTTCTGTTAAATAAACTTTGTAAATCCTACACACAAAATCAATTCGCTTATCAAACGACCGCAGTTTCAGTTTCTTAATACACTTGTCACCTGCCCTTCAACGGTGACAGTTATTTAAAATTGAACAATCTAGGACAAGTAAACGCACACTATCCAGCTAACTCCTATGTTAACGTTTGCACATTATCAAATGGAGTTAAGATATGTCTTGTATTAAGAGATAATAATAAACCATCGCACTCGGCGTCTCAAATTGAGGGAGTGGAAATTTAAAGGGAGATGAATGGGCTGTTTTTATAAATAAACACTTTGTCGGCACTGCGTTCCATGCAAGCGTGTCGGGGGCCGGCCAGGCGACGTACTACGCACATCACTGATTAAGTCCGTTTGCTTTTGTTTCTCTTGATTGATGCGACCCATTTGTCAAGTAAAAATAGACACCGCGTTAAAAGTATATTTAAGATGTATGTAACCGCAAGCTATGCACCTAGCCGTGCATCCGTCTCCGATGTACTGAGCACTAAATCCATAGCAGTACGAATAACAACAGTCTTAAAAGTAATCGTAATCATTATTTTATCAGCTTGTATTGTTTCATTGCTGGACATGACCCGTCCGAAGGTGTGCCACAAATTTCGGCCCTACCTGTTTTCATTCAACTGTACCAACTTAAACACCTTAAATACATGTGAGAATTATTCATATTATTCTATTATACAAATTGGGTAAGGACGTAATTCTTCATATTATCCTAAAAATAATGATACACGGTCAAAACAAGATCCCTTAAAGTTCACTTTATAGAAGTAAATAATATATCGTACATATTATATAC
>DWEI01001714.1:0-15968 GCA_018245875.1 Mysoria ambigua
AATTATTATATTATCTCGCCACGTCCATTACGGGGTAGGCAGGGAGTATCGGGTGCCAAATATCTCCATACTTAAAGTCCTGCAGTGCTTTTTCCCTATTCATCACTCTCCCTACATAAACGCCTGTAATCCTAAGTTTTCCGTAGAAAATTACTAGACACATCTTTCATACATTATCCAAAACACTGGACAAGGACTTCTGTGACGGGGACCGCGACGGAGCGCCCACGTGCATACTTAATTACAAGTCAATAGAGCGCATTGAGAATGCAAGGAATTATAATATATAAATAGTAACAATAATTGTTTATTGTTACAACTCCCATTGTTTATCGAATGGACGGACCGCGACCACTAGCGGCTACCCATTGATATGTTATCTTGTAACACGATTGTTTTATATACGTACCATTTAGTATTATTTTACCGTTGATTGTTTTAAAACCTTCTTTCACGCTCTCGCTACCTGGCCCTCAATGGTCCGTCCGCCCACTGGTCAGCAAACCTAACTGCCGAGCCGGATGTAGTGGGTATGATTCCCATCCAGAATGAATATTTGTGTGACGAGCACAAGTATTTGAACAAATACTCCGTAAGTGACTCCGTAAGTAGGCACATATTTGTATACATATATGTATGTACTCTTTAGCCGTTTCGTTATCAGACCAAAGATTTTCCTCTGTAGGTCGGTCTACTTTAGGGTCAGGTGGTCTTCTGTGGATATGTCCCAAGTTATTATATTATCGTAGTAATCGCACGTCTTTAGTCACCGTTGTCTTGGGCGTGGGCGGTGTATCAGTTCTCCGTTTGTCATTATAGCCGACCGTGGCCTTAAAGCTTCTCAGTACAATTTGTCAGACATAATTTACAAAATAGTGTTATGCTATATCAAAATAAATTGAGCAAATGAAATGTGTTTTAGTAAAAACCATAAGCTAAACTTGATATATTCAAACTAAGTAAGAATTACCACCATACTTACGTGTCTTCGAAATTGACAAAACAAAAAAAATTCCTATCTTACAGTGGGAACGAAATCAAACGAAATCTTACTGTTTTGAAACAATGTAACATCATATCGAAACGTAGCAGTTGGGTAATTAGTTCCAATGCGTATCGCCGCGCCGCGCCTGAACGTGCGCGATACCAACGAGCGTATCGTGAACTGTCCCGATCGATCTCGCGACCACTGTCGTAGTGTTCGGTTCCGACTCGTCATAATTATACAAATGACAATCAAACAACCGAATTGTTGTTTGTTTCACTGTCGGACACTTGTTGTTCCTTCAAGCCTTCGAATGTTTAAGGTCCAAATACATCGACGGCCAAGTGCGGGTTGGCAGTGATTACACGTCTTGAGGAAGATGCGAAAGACGTCTTATTATTTGTTATGTAGTGAGAATGTATTGGGGACCGTTAATAATATTTAACGGTAAAAAATGCTACATGTTATACGAGTATATATGTCAATGCTATATGTCACACACATGAAATGGATAAATTCATCTGATGACTTGAATTGTAGGTCGAGATACAAAGATAATAGGTATGTAATAATATAATATGTTGAATTATATAATTGATTGTATTCTGTTTTGTGTGCCATAGAAAAATGAAATAAATAAAACGATAACAATATTTTCAAGAATTAAAGTATGATATACATACATACATACAAAGAATTTATGTTTTAAACGAATGACAAGCTGAAGGTATGATGATAGCAAAAATGGAGGAGGTGGTTTCAAAACAAAAAGAGGAAATAAGACACTGCGTCAAACACGAAGTTGTTGAAGAAATCTTCAACAATACACAATCATTAGAACATTTCCGAGATTCGTAAACTGTCAGAATAAATTTTGATTAAGAAAGTTTGCGGGCGTTACGTCGTAAAAGTCAAGAGCACGACAGTAATGTTGGGGACCTTGGAATTTCTTTCGCTAACATTTCCGAAAAGCAATTTCATGGTATCTAAGAGAACGACCCGAATGTTATCTGAATTACCTTCTACGTATAATTAATTGTTTGGCAAACATTACAAGAGCTGTAAAATATGTACAAGATTCAAGCTCGAGTAGTACTCAAATGTTACTAGACAGACATGAACGCGGATTGTGCGAATCACTTCATATTAGGTGGCATATACACCCGGCAATTGTATATACATGTTAACATATGAATGAAATATTTTTGAATCATTTACTTCTCATTTAAGCTTTAACAACAACTAATTTAATTATAACAATACTACAATTTAGTTCCGCATGCAGACATTATTGACGTAAAATGTTCGAGCCATTTAGGTTTTCGATAATGCTTTTAAAATCTTATACCATAATGCCCAATCTACCTTGCACGTTAATTCCCGCCAGTGAACACACAATCACACATGCAACGTATGCGAAAGATTCACTTGAACGTCACAAGTAGATCACAACAATAACACTTACACCCAACACTGCCGCTCGATCATTGCTTCGCCATTCAACCGTTCATTCATTCATTCATTCATTCATGCATTCCAGTGCATCTGTGGAGTGTTGTCTACTATCGGAACGGTATTTATTATTCACTAAACCGGCGGGCGAGACACGGCCGGTGGTACAAAACGGTTACGTGGCGGCGACGTGCCGCGTGGACATAGCCGGGCACACGGTTACTGTTAGACGGACGCGTGGACAAAAAACGTATTGGACTCGTGGGACCCGTCCACCCACGGCCGCGACACAGACACACGTAATACGACGTCACGCCTGCATTCCCCGATGCGGTAGGCAGAGGGGTGTAGAGCACACCGCCACGATTCACCGTTCCGACCATGTTGAAGGGGAAAAACTTTTCGGAATCGATCGATTGTTACGAGCGTCGGTATGTCAAATGTTGGGAATTTATTTCGCGAAACGAATCCACCTTTTTAAGTTGGTCCCAGAACATGGTCAATATTCTTGGTAATTTGTACAATAATTATACAGAGTACTGTTCTGTTAATTGTCTATCTGTACAAGTATGTCCGCTAGTAAGATCCAATTTGTCCACAAACCAAAAGGTCACTCTCGGATAGCAGCAAAAAGTTCGTATATCGACGGCGCGGCTCATTATCGCGCCAGTACAAACTGAGACTCGATTACGAATGGATAGGATAGCAGACGTATTATTTAAAAGCAAACATTACTCTCAGCTATTATATGTGACATAAAAGGAAATTATTCAGACAAAAGATGTTAGGTATCTAACGAAAAAAAAATCATTTGAATTTGAATCTACAATTTGTACAGAATATAAAATAAAATGCACGGTCGGAGCATATAGGCTGATAGTACATTCGCTAATAACATAAATAACGTATGTTTTTAAATCGAACACGAAGAGTGCTACTTACGTTTTTCGAAATGGCCATTACTTGTCCAATAAATCAATGGACAGCATCCGACCAGGTCGCGTTCATATTTGAAAGCGATTCGGTTCAGAAATTCCACTTAAAGACGCCAAAAATAACAATAATTTGTATTTCAGGTCGACAAGGTGCAGAATCGAAGGAAACACAACGGATTATACACACAATAACACACATAGATACACTTACACGCACTAACACAAACGCACACACACACGCACGCAAACACACACACACACATCAATAGGACCCGTTTCGTTTGATTCCAATACGTCAGAGACACGAGCAATTTGAAACCTGTTGAGGCTGAACGTTCTTATTTTCACGTGTTCCGGTTTCGGTTCCACATGTTGTACGGTAGAAAAAAAATTCGCTCGCTCAGCCGGCCCCGGACGGGACCGCGCCAGGTAGAGGGCGTCGAAATCATACGGCCGAGTTTATGTGTTGGGACGATCGGACGCATCTCAACGTATCACAATTTATTTAGCACTCCGCGGGGAACATCGAATTCCAAATGTGTCCCCACTTTAACATACTTCGACTGATTCATTTACAATCATCACTCTCTACACACGCCAACCGGTTTCGAATCTTGAAATATATAACTACATAAATAGTACAATATGAAAATGGACGATATAATAGACAACGATCTATTTGACGACTTGGACGAAAGCAGAAGCGAAGGACGTTTGTGAGGGTTGAAGCCCGCTAAAATTTTCAATCTCTCTGTCTACCCCCATGTGATATAATCATGACGGTATGCATGCTGCACAATGTGCAATTTACAAATACAAAACATTAGAACCATTCAAAAGTAAGGTAACCAATAGGCTAAGGATGTAAATTTACAACATTATTACTTCAATACAAAAAGACATACAGTTCCTAGACGTATTTATATGGCCTTCGTCTAATAGCAAAAAGTGATTAGAAATGTATTTAAAGGCATTCATAACTGAACCAGGACGACTATAGTGCACTCATATCTCTCCACGTTCAACTGGTATTTTTCCTACGTTAACCCCTTACGTGCTGCGGCTTAATTGTTACTAAACAATAATGGCCTATAATACCGATCTATAATACTTTACGCGGACTGACAGTTAACATTGCTTTGTATCATTACGCTATTACTTAACTTTTTTAATATAAGCTTGTTATTTAGTCATTATCTAATTATACAAACTACGGATGAAGATGGCATTGCAATTTTACATCATTATAATTACAAGATAGTTGATCAAATGGTTAATTACTTTTAAACGTGGGATCGTAGGTTTTATCTCCACCCAGCCCAATTATTTGAGCTGTAAGCACAAGTATTTATTGTATGTTGGGGTGTAAATAAAGTACAAATATATTAAGAAAATACAGGTACCCTATCAGCCATCTCGATACCAGAACACAGCGTCGACCACAGATCATATCATCAATTGATCAATATCAAAGTGAACTAAAAAAATTTAAAAAAATCGTAGTTATATTTAAGCCGATTACTACTTTATTTTTATGAACCGGCGTTTCATCTCGCTATAAAACAGTCGAAGGTCACAGTCATCCACTCCAGTCAAGTATATGCTCACCTTGAACTTGCGTATGTGTATGACTAAATGCGGAACTTTACTTGTCCAAGATATGTCAAATTGTTAACACTGTCAAACGAAAATTATAAGAAAATAGTTTACATACAAAGAAAATTAGAAAATATTTTATATACATAATTACAACGAACACAGACTGTGACACAGCTAGATAGCAAAGGGTTAAAAGAGCGCAAACCGGACTCGGAGAAGGTCGACTTCTTGTGGACCTGTGTAGAGCCATCGAGTGAATTATGAATAATAATTACCATTACAATTGTGTCAACATTTTACGATTTACCTGATAAACGCACATATATATTTTTTAAAATACTCAATAATGGCTTAACAATACAAACATAATTACATAAATACATAATCACATATAAAAGGAGACGTGTATAAGAATAAATTCCCAATACAACCAATAAGCAAGAATAACAAAAACAATCAGATGACAAGGTAATGATGACAAGGAACGAAATAAAACATAAACGGGAGAAAAAAGCTGAAAGAATAAAGAGTAATAAAAATAAAGCGCTTCGGTGACGCTAGAATTAGATATAAACTATGAAAAATATAACAAAGAAAACGCCACACAATGTCACTGAAAATAAATCATTATCTGTGACACCGCTTGATCGCTTCAAATAGTGTTCAAAACTGCGTAAACAAAAGTGAACTGATAACGGTGCGTCACTCGCCGGCGGTGATTCACCGTGTGACAATGTGAACACGCGCGCGACTCCACGGAGCGAGGCTGTCGTACGAGCACCGCATCAGACCAACGCGAATAGCGCACATACAAATCGCAACGAAACAAGACCATACCCATGGGGTGTGTAAATGATGGCAATTAAATTGAGGAAAAAAAATGAGCATCATGAAATGCGATTGCCACACCCGTCGCGGTTTGCCGTATGCCACTTTATGGGTTTCAGGTACGAATGCCGTTTGCATGTTACGCTTATGATATCTGTCAGGGGAGCTCTTGAACTTCAATATTGGTTACTGGTACTATTTGAATATGATAGACTAAATACTTAATTATCAAGGTTATCATATACATAGATATATGCCTACCTATGCAGACTAAGTAGCAGATCCAGGCTAATGGAGGAGTCAGAATCCGGTTGTCTGAATGATCATTTGAATGATGATTGTCTGAATGAGTGATAAATGTAGAAAACAAGTCAGGTGTGGGCGGAAAGTTTTTTTCACTGCGTGCTCCTCTCTGCCTACCCGCGAAAGGCACTCGGCGCGATGACATATTAATAATAACACGCCCATACATACACAACATCGACACTACACTGACACAGGTGCGTGCGATACACGCGTCTAACAGCTCGCCGAGATTGAACAGCTGCACTCACCCAGCCCACCACGCCACGCGACTCAATAACGAACAGGTGGTTCGTTCTATTGATATTGTTATTGAAATGTTAACATTATATGTCTTAAAGCCACAGGTTCTCAAACTTATTTCACTGCACTCTTTGGTATGTTTTATTATTAAATTTTTCGTGCTTGTTTATACGCATGATGGTATACTCGTATGTCTTTTGGAACGATTCCACCAGTAACTGCTACGACCCCGTCGCAATCAGCGGAAGCTCATGGGCAACAAGAGAAAAACGTAAACGGATTAAGCTAGGAGAGGTATACATAATTATATTAGTTCATAGTTAGAGTCATGTGACTCTCATCCTTATGAACTTCCTATGTAACCACTCTCTACTAACTACCGGCCCCCTCCCTCTCCACACCCTAAAAGTCTCTAGTGTCTACTAGGGGGCGTTATCAGTCACTTTGAGAAAGCCTGCTTTAAGGGATCAGTGTTCGCCTTCTTATTGGCTCATGAATACAATATTCACAAGTTACCCTGCCTTTGGCATTGTTAGTCAAAACAACATCTTGTTCGATAACATAACTTTTATTTTAAATATACAAAATGAATCAATACACATACTGTAATGTTCCACGAGAATAAAGATATTAAAATTAAGACCAACGAAGTTAAGTGTATTTTCAAAGTGGGCCGTAGGATGCGTGCCGGCTCAATTATCGCGACCGGCGAGTTAAAACCTTTTGTCAGACTTTGACAAGTTTGAAAACGTGTCAGCAGTGCCACAGTCTGTCAGATGTCCTCAAACGATCGCACACCGACACGTACTTACTGGTGGCTTTAAAATGAATCCTTATTGTCTATACATCTACGACCTACATTATGTAGTGTGTAAAGAAAACCGAATTGAAAGGCAGGTGTAAGGACAATAGAAATTGAACCTTATTTTACTTATACTGTAAATATATTTTTGCTTGCTACCGTAAATTATTCTATCGCCGTGACATGTGACGTACAACACATGCCGATATAAAAAAAAAACATTTATTTGGACACGCCTAGCATTTTTTTTCAGCATTGAGACAAAGGTTTCAGTTAGGCGTGAATGATCCAATAGCATGCAGTTTAAACCAGTTTCAACCTTGAACGAATAATAATAATAATAATAACGATATTATCGTTATTATTGTGAAAATTTCACATACTTAGGCTGCTGCACTCAGACTGCTGTTATAACACTTACACAATAATTCTTAAAACACCATTAATTTTATATAATATAATAAAAGTAATAGACTAAGTCGTTAACAAACTAATTCCTAACAATATGCGGAAAAGTTAAGAATCAATTGGGTGTATTGCAAAAGCATTTATTCGAGCAACGGTCGGGCAACCGCGGTCTCGCGTTACCGGCCCGCGGCCGCGCGCGTGTTGTAACGTTGAAACGAATCTGGAATGTTTCATTGTTGTACGCTGGATATGTTACAATCCCATTCAGCGCGGCAAGCTGACCATCCCACGAGCGGTCCAACCAGTTGCGGTCCTTTCGTTGCAATCGCCAAGGTCGTTCGCAAACCTGTACACTATTATGATACATTTATTCATAACTACGTCTAATGAGAACCAATATTTTTGTGGTGTATTGTATTTATGTGTGACTATCTAATACGCTAGTATTTTTTTTGATAGCGGTTTATCTGCGGGCATTTTAAAGAATGCTTCTTGAGATATGTTACACGGTTGATTAGATAAACAGGCTAGAGCATTTCTCGTGAATCTGGCTACAATATAAAAAAAATATGTTTTTAAATCCGACTGGCACTTACAAAGATTAGCGAGAACAAACAAACAGAAAAACTCTTCAAGACATTCAGCTTTATTTATCAAAAATAGGCTGTGACATTTTGTAAACAAAATGGGATAAATGAAATGCGTACGCCCTCAAAACTCACCAAGGAGGCATAAAGATGTTGAAAATAAAGAACTGAGAAACAGGTACGCTAATACTACACAATTATTTTCTATACATTTGCAATCATATCGCAATAGAAGCGTGACTAAAATGTTGCAGACCGTTTCTTAATTACTTTTAATTATCATTTTAATTAATTAATAGCAAGTTCAAAAAAATATATTTAATTAACAATAATTAATAAAAAATATAACATCAATTACACGTATGTTAAGAAACACAAACAACATATTGTATACATTAAAGTACAGTCAACTTAAACACCTTATCTGTTATCCTAGTGTCTCTAACATACTTGTAAGCAATTGATATAAGTTCGTTGACTAGCCTATACATAGGTTCACTTCGTGCTGTGTACTGCAGCAGGCTCAACCCTGCCGCCATTGCGGGTGGTACAACATAATCAGTGACACGTGGGGTTGCGTACTACACTCTAGCTACCCGTTCGCGAAATTGTTTACAAGTGAACATAGAATACTGTGAGGAGATGCGTATTTATATCTATTCATAATTAAATGTTGCTGTGTTCAATCTTGCAATTAACAATTGAATGTGAATATAAATCGTGCATTAATTGCGCACTGATCGCCACTCGAAGGATGAATACGGTGAGAGCGTCAGATCAGTGTTGAGAGCGCTCGATATACGCAAGGGTCCTTTCAAATAGACCGTCTCGGAGAGCGGGGCGGATTTTGATTGTATTCAAAACAGAACTTTAGCACATCTAAACAAAGTCCATTTTTACGTTTCAATAGCTGTAATGGCGCTCGAGAATCCTCTTGTCAAAAAACGATTGAGATTTAGAAATATTGAGATTTTATTCGAATGTAGGTACTCAAGTTTTATTTTGAATATGATTAAAATCTGTTCTAACGTCCTAGCTTGTCTATTTGAAAGCATCTTAAAGAATAAAGCCGTATAAGCATGCAGTGGTATTATCATAATTATCAATGACCATTTCATTGTTAGATGATCAGATATCCGAATCTGTTTCGCAGGACCAGTTTAAAGTCCACGCCGTCATAAAAGTATATTTTCGTATGGAAACGTGAAAATTTTTCTCTGGTTTGATTAAGAAAAACGTTATGAGTATGAAGAAAAACGGTATGTATGTGCACTCTTTTTCAAGGCGATTGACGAATGAATCATACGACACGGTATAAATCTTTGACAGCCCAAAAACTGTACTCCATGCAGCGCAAATCTCTATGGTGATTTGCGACCATTTCGGAATGCACAACATTTACTTCGGTATCTCTATTGACGTTCGTTTAAGCATGTGACGCGTCAAGGTTATTTCGAAATGCATACGAGTACGCACTTACATAGATTAGGCGAGCATTATGAATCATACATTTGCAATGTGCGGTCACCTATAGTCTCATGAAGAAACATTTTTTGCGCACAATATTATAACGTCGTTTCGATTTAATAGAAACAATACATTTATATAATAATACATATCATATTATAAAATATATAATGCATATAATATCTGCCTGCACCTTAGGGACCTAGGGACGTGAAGATAAAAAAAAATCATAGTGATAACAATTTTAACATCAAGTTAGCAACCAGTATGCTGGATGGTGTACTAGGAGAAAAGAAGTCAGTAGGTACATAAATATCCTCAATGAAGTCGTTACGATTGCCCTGTGTACTGACACAGCGGGAAGACACTGCTTAGTTGTATATTAAAATTGACTTTGTCCCTACAGTTATAGTGAAACGGTCCGTTATCTATATAATTTAATTGATACTAACGTTTGCTGGGCTTGTTTGAGGCAGGTCCCGGTGAATCATTGGAAAGCTGATTCAGATTGCCGTTTAAAATAAACTTCTGTTTACTCACAAGGAATTCATAAATAACGTTGGCGATACGACAAGACATTGTAACGACACTATTATTATCCGTAGAAGTTATTGCTGCTTCGGTGTTATGTACCTTCTGAAGTGACAATAATATTCGTACAGCTTCTTGTGTTAGAATATTTATTAGTAAGCACCTGTGCTTTTGATTTTATTAAATCATTGCCGGGCGAAGTTATTCTAGCTTCGGTCTATTGTACCTTCTGCGAAGCGAAAAAAATTCCTACCACTTCCCTCGATTGACGTTCTTTATAATTAAGAGCATATGCTTTCAGTTTTACTCTACTACCGGGTGAAGTTACTGTACCTTCGGTCTTTTGTACCGGCTCTACCGAAGTGAAAACAGCATTCGTGCTGTTTCTTTCGTTCCACCTTCTTCATTCGTGAGCACGTGTGCTTTCAATTTTGCTTCAATGTCGTCGCTACAACAAAAGCGGGTCTCGTGTTTTTGTACGACGGCATGTGAACCGAATACTCAAGTGGTTGATGGAGGCGTAGGCACCTCGGCGTCGAGTTTATCATTCGCGTGGCGTTCGCGTCCGATTCGGTGGTGGGTCTCGTCCGGTGTACGATATCAGCTTAGCGGGCACGAGGTGTGTCCGGAACGATAACACGGCCAGATTGAGTCACTTTGATGCTACGAGACAATTAAATCCTACTAAATTGATTTAAGGAAACGCCGACTGAGGCTTGCAGATGCGGTCAGTTTAATTTAGTAAAGTTATAAGCGTTTAATATTTGTCATAATCATCACCACGTCTAAGTCCACTGCTGGTCATAGGCCTTCTTTGACAGCTTCTTCCTCATAATTCTTACTCTAGACATACGGGTTTTAATTAATATTATTCGAAATTCGAAATCGAAATATTGGAGTAAGAATTAAATAGAATAAAAAAACTAAATACCGAACTGATACACTTGTGAACTTTTCGACCGAATCCATACAATAGATTCATTGTTTGGCTTACTCAGCTCTGGTGACGCGGCACGCGATTCATGGAAGTAAAAGACCACATTCGTATATAAGGTTTCCCCGCAATCTATTAACAAATTAAAATACCACATATGCGTACGTTTGTACAGAAAATAAAAAGTTATGGCTCATTACCGTAAATCTATAAATATTGCATCAGTGAAAAAACACAAAAAAAGCCATAAGTAATTAACTCCAAACAAATTAATAACACTAAAAGCTATGTCAAATAACTATGTCAAGCAGTAGACTGAGGCCGATAGTGAAGACCAATATGCTAAATAAATAATAAACATTCTTTTACTTACATTAATTACATAATGAAGCGACGAGTGTTATTCTTAAAAAGACACGTGTTAAATTTACTGACATGCTAAGGAACACGATTGAAGTTGTATAAACTTCAATCAATCAAAAGGTGAAGGAAATGTTAATATTTACAATTCCGATGATAAAAATATAATACTGGTGATCGCCTTGACATATGACCATGCCGCTAACATTTGAATAAATACCCTGACATTAAACCTCATTTCATGGACGCGGAACGTTAAGCCAAGAAAACAAAAAAAAACAAATTAATGAAATACTAGTTTTATGACAAAATTTTCTGACCGCTCTGATTTATGACTATAATTAGTAATAAAATTAGATATATAACTATAATTCCGTATGGTATAACAGTAGCGAAAATAAAAGTGATGGCAAGAGACAGGTGCAAGACAGTAAGTGTGCTATTGTTTCTTTTATATAATGTTTTCTTTGCTAATAAATCAAATAGACAAATTTCGTAGCTTACGGAAAAAAGACCGCAAATAATTGGAACTACATATATCTCTACGAACATTTATTGTCTGGATGAAAAGTTGGCGTGTGCTTATCTTATTTCAATTTCAACAAAAGATATTAATACTTTGCTTGCTAGTCCAATTCTGAGCCAAAAAGATAGAACAGTCCTTAAAAATAAATTCATTGAATTTCTTATATACAAAGAGAATACGGACTGAATACTGATGCTACAATGTGGTTCAAATTGACTGCCGATATCTCCGATAGAACCAGTATGAACCTGACATGTAGGAATTATATCTCTAAAATTTAGGGCTGTTTCTAAAGGATCAGTTCAATTTGCACTTATTACATCGATTTTAATGCGGTCATAAAAGTGTTAGTGGCTGGTAAGGAAACGCTTGTCAGGGTAACAATTCGCTCGTTAATATTTTAATTGAAGAGGACGTAGCGCAAGCGGGTCGTTGGCAGAGCGAATTTAGACGCGGGAAAGGTCGACAGTGCTGACTAATACTACTCATATAATTCGTTCCAACCAACACAGCGTGCCTCTTGGAAACCGCGAGTATTATACTAACATCAGGACATAACTCACGGAGATGAAAACCAAACATCGTTCGCCAGCGGACACTACGTATTGTATTAATACATACCTATATATTTTATAAATGAAAACACATATTGGTTGAAGCTAAGCTTACCTATCGTGATATAATGAATTTGATATAAGAATTTTGCAGCAATGATTTAAATTTGACTCTTTACAAAAGCTGTCTTCGATAAAATCATTATGTTAGATTTGTTTGTATAAACAAATTCTGCGAAAGAGCGGAAGCAGAAAATATCGATAGGCAAACTTTTTCTCTCGGTTGTAACAGTGCTTGGTTTTGTCATGTTGAAGACAATATTTTTTAGACAATGTTTTTATTGCATGTAACAAACGCGCGAGGAAGCCAACCTCGGAGATCTTCGAAGCATAATGGCATCGTTTTTAGTTTATTCTCATCACCAAATCATAACGACACAAAAACCTCACAGGCATGGTGTTTGAGCAAAAAATATACAAGCGTAGACACGAAAAGTGACTCATGGATTAATAACCTTGGATCCGAGGCCTTTGGTTATGCTCTGATGAATACTTTTGGCCGTTTCTATAAGATTCTACTTTAAATGATTATAGAAATGGACAATAATACACAATCAGTAGTAGTTTGCATACATTCATAATGAGCATAGCTAACGTTCAAAGCAGATATAAATGTAAAATAAGAGTAAATAAAGCATAAAAAAGTTATAAGTTGAATGACAAAGCATCGCTAGTTTTGCCAACTCAGGAACCTCGCTGAGCGGAGTGTTTCTGTCCAAGAAGTTCCTTTTATAATATGCATTTTGAAAGTATCCTGTCTGTTAATTATACGCATTTACCGGACACGCAGAGATCGCACCGCTAGTGTAACGACCTCTTGACGGAAGACAAACAATAGGCTATTTAAAATTATTTCACCATTCTTCGTGGTTGGTGGACGTTGAATAATAGCATTGGCCATTATCCGCTGGAAGTACTGTTTTAATCCGAGACGTAACACTTTCAAAATTTATATCGCAAAGAGATTAACTTATAACGGAGTGAATATTAATTGATTAATGCACAGTTCAGTTTATTGAAAATGTGTTATGTAATAGTGTCACACATTAAATTTAAAAATTACGACTACACAATCTTAAAAGTACCTAATTATGTACGTCATTTTTTTTGCAATCAGACTTGTGTTTGCCGTTCGCTTCGAGTTATATAGATTTTGTTGATCTAAACATTTTGAAATATACGTAGTGTTTAGTAATTAGAAGTGTAGTTAATGGAAACATTCATTACCATAACTTTGAAGACCAATATGGAAAGTTGAAAACATGATGCTAATGGATCATCAGCAGATGAAGATCTAGAGGTTCCGACAAGTGAAATTCACGCTATTAAGCATCCGTGGGAAACTGGTGCAGGTATCGAGCCGCGACCCGGTTCGCTTCACGACGTACGAGATACGAGTACGTGGACGGATGTCCATGTCTCCTTCAAGTGTGTCCACATACAAAATACAACCAAACATTTGACCCACAAACTAAAACTTTCCTGCCTTACTTTTATAAAGCATGTACGGTATAGTACGTACTTTAGGTGATGAATAGGTGTCTTCATTTCCAGAAAGTAATATCGGTTTCATATAGGTACACTGTGTAAAACAGGTAAAACAAAAGGAATGAAAAAGGAAAAATGAACAAAGAAGAGAAAAAAAACTCAAATAACATTGATTATTATATATGAAGGAAGACATTTAATTCATTCTAAAACTTTAGAATGGACTCACAAAAATAACGTATTGTTAAAATAATGCGTAATGTGGTGTAAATAATGTAGTGTAGTGTATCTCTACATTTGCAAACGCGGAGACTAAAAAAATGATACTGTCAATTTATGGCCACCAGAAATTGTCTAAAACGAAGTCTTTTTAAGATCGTCACGCGGTAGAAACACAGGCCACAGCCACAAACAATATCAGTACACCTAATAACACATGTTGATACACGCTGGGAACTAACAAAAGGTGCAAACGACTATGCAATAACGCCTTAGAAATCGTGCATCCCATTACGCGAGTCGTCGCAACACGTGAATGGGTCATTAAGAGAGGCTCCTCCGCTGAGCGCTCCCTGCATCACTCCGCCGCGCTGCGATGTTACAGTATATGTACCAGTGCCTCTCATGCTGCACTGCACCGTCGCGAATTGCAGAGCACGTTGCAGTTAAAAAACAATTCTGGGGCACGGGAAGAAACCTCATTGTTTTTTGTGACACAAAGTTTTCATAACAATCCTTCGCGATTAGGTGTGCAAGTATTAAAACTCATAAATCGAAATGACGCAAAAATTGCCAGATGCAAATGCTATTATGTCAGGTGATGAACGACAAATCGCACCAAAAATGAAGTTGCAAAACTATATTAAAGTAGGCTAACAAATAATAAGCAGGAAAATCGAGACACGTTTAAAAAACGTTTGCATACTTTGTGTTTTTTCAAGACTTGAATAGGTCTTTCTAAAAGGCTTATGTTAGGGTTTCTTACAAAACAACGTTAAGCCACGGAGTGGTATAAGAATTGTCTTATTGAAAAAACTCTAAGTATTGACTCAGAGTTCTTTCAATAATTTATATTAATAACTTGTTATATTATGTGCTTATATACAACATTTTTACTTTTTAGCCTAGGCTATTTTGTACACACTAAGCTGGTTTTGATCTGAATAATCATTAACTTTCAAGGTATATATTGGTACAATTTAGGAACATTTAGGAATATTAAATAAACACTACCAAGCTGTTGTAGGTCGCGAATCGTTTATACGAATGGAACCTATTGAAATCCAGATTTACTTTGAATTCATCCATAAATATAAGGTAACTTAAATTGGTTTTACGGCCTTCGGTGCTTGAATCAACTTGCCAAATGTTATTCCAATTTAGAACGAAGTACGTGTCGTATATAAAAACAATTCTTGGTTTAAGATTACATATAAATTGTATACACTAGTGTAAAATGTCCTTCATGGAGTCCTTGCACGAAAGAATAATAAGATTTGTGTACATATGACGGAAAAGACACAAATATTTCAGGAGAATACAACTTGCACAACGGAAGCGATTAATTCGTAGATAGGTATAGTGACAAATACATTGAAACTAGAAAATAAAATAGATTTCTTTTTTCAATCTGAAGAGAGCGTGACAGAAGAAATCACTGATCAATCAATAGAAAAGATTGTCGTAAATCGATTTAGTAATTCTATCGATGTGGACGAAATGTCTCACGCCGATACATCGTGACCGATAACCGTTCATAATGTGTGGATAGTTAGAAATCAATTAACAAATCAAGTACGTAGATACATGCAGATTTTGTCTTTAGACGTAACATCTCGCTTGTGACCTCCAGAGCGATAGACGGGGAAGTGCACTACACACCCACATTTCATCAGATATGTTTACG
>DWEI01001715.1:0-15961 GCA_018245875.1 Mysoria ambigua
GTGTGTTACTAGCGATCAAAAATAATTGGATAAATAAAAGCATGTAAAACAAAACTATTCTTGTTTAGTTTTCATAATAGACCAATAGATGGCGCAGTTATGTATTCATGTAGCAAACTGGGTTTTTCGTCACGACTTTTGCTTCGTACCTAGTATCAAAGGAAACTTTTATCGTTTTAAAACGATCAGACATTACTGTTGGTGCTATAATTAAAAGCTAAAACAAGCCTTTCACCTCCAGCTGGTCATTCATGTTTCTAGTACATTCTATGCACTAAAAGTATAATAAATGTGCCTGTAATATTTAATAGTCACCATTAATTGAGAAATCATTGTAACACATATACATCTGCCGCATCGGAAGATCATTGAAACATTGGCATCGCTCCGATGCGTCCTGAGCGCAGTCCGAATGCAAGAGGATACAATAAAATATTTACAATAAAAATGTTTACTGTTCCTATACTTTTTTATTTTTTCTTACCCCATGTTTTTGTTACCATAATAAAGTCCGAAAACACCGCACACATTCCTAAATTATTCTAACTTATGCTACTCTGGGTTGCGTATAATCGTATTTAAACCATATGAAAAATTGTGTATCTCATTGTTGTAAATATTATTATTATTACAATTTTAATCGCAAATTTTACATATTCAGTAATAGGTTCATCATAGACCTCCGTCCATACTCCACAAACAGCTCTATCTTTAAGCCTGCGCAGATGCTCCTGCGTTACAATTTTAAACACCCGACAGCGCGCCACGGCACGTCGTGTGACGTCATCACACACATTGTCCCCACCTTTCACTTTTATCGCCGATGCGACCGCGGTATCATGATTTGAAAGAAAGCGTGCTGTGACTCATGTGTTCTCGGTAAAAATTATCTGAGGCTAATATATTTGCATTGTTCAAGACATTCTGTGACCTAAATAAATGCAGTACGAACGTTCTGCGCTTTTGAAGAGCTCGTGGCTTGGACGCGTTCACAGATCGACACCGATGTGGAACGTAAAGCAGCGTGGAGAGCATTCAGCATTTGGATAAGCGTACGTTAATGGCAACACTTAATAAATGTTACCAAGACTTGTACGTCATGATAATTAATTGTACGTCGTTGTTATCATTAGGTAACAATTAATGAACCTTGTGAGTAGCTTTAAAGAGCTTTGACAGCTAATAGGCTAATCGTCTACTAATCTATCTCCTCACTAATTAGTGTAACCGCAGCGAGGTATAATCCACTACTACAATTACGATAGCGTCAGAACTCTGCAATGATTTGCAAAAATAATAACAACCAACTTCTTTTCGGAATACACAAGACTTAAATCAGTAATTTCCATTCTCTATTCATAATATTCCTATCAGGGCTGAGAGCTAATACATCCCTTGACCGTTGCCACGGTGTCGTAATAACGAGTGAACCCAGCGCTCGCCGATTGCGGCATGGTGTGGTCTGTCTAAACACGGCTTAATTCTCTGGCCGTCTACGGGCAGCGTGGACAGTGAGCGAAGCTGTACTCTACGATCTAGATTATGGCCCCAAAAGAGCTAGAGAACGCTTAAGGCCCGCAAAGGATTTATATGCGACACTATTCTGATGACAATATTCATAATGAAAGCGTACCTGCCTCAGTGGCCTTATTGATTGCAAGCGCGAGAACCCTTCTATCGTTCCACTGTTGGAGCACGGGTCTTCTCTCAGAATGAGAGGGTTAAAGCCGTAGTCTGCCACGATGGCCAATTGCGGGTTGGCAGACTTCACACGCGTTAGAGAACATTTTTTTTGAGAACTCCAAGGTGGTTTCCCCACGATGTTTTCCTTCACCTTCACAGCAAGTGATACCTATTTAATCCTAAAACGCACATTTTTGAGAAGTGCACGCCAAGGCTTTGAACCCGGTCTCCCGGAGTGAGAGGTCGAATTTCAAACCACTAGGCTATCACTGCGTCGCTAGATCGGCAAATCCTAGGTTAAAATCCCGGGTCGGACACAAGGTAATTATTTAAACTTAGATAGATGTAGTATCGACTCGAACATTGGAATTGTACCCGGTGTATGGTCATCAGACTCACCGCCTGTTCCATAGCGGGATGTGCCTCGACGACATTCAACAAGTTGCACATTGTACATCTGTATTATATATGTTTTTGTATTACATATGTACATGCATATTTTCAAAACATATTAAATAACCCGTCTTATATACGAAATGTTAATTTTGAACAAACATAACAAATCTGCCAAGTTAACATTTTCTTCGACACAAAATATAACTTCGTTCCGTGGTACTGGAACTCAAAATACTTTATAGTCATAAGTCGTAAAATACAAGAATTGGACTTTAGGTTCAAATATTTTTGTTATAATAATATGAAATGAACTCTGAACGGCCCCTCACATCACAATACTTTACATCATATCCTATCACATCACGTCACATCACAACGTAACAGACTCCATAAAAAAATATTACATCACTTCACATCACAATCACATTAGAATACATCACATAACGTCAAGTTACTTTACATCATAATATGTACATTAAAACACATCACACTGAGAATAAATACATAATTGAGTAAAAAGTCATTTTTAACTCAATTATGTCATATGAGTCAACGATTATAGTGATTTATGTAAATGATTGATTATCATTTTGTAAGGAGATATAACAGCTTTCACCTTGGTCCATATCATTCGAAATTCGCACGAACAACGGTCGAAAAGAAAATGAATTCTACTGACCTTATAAAGTCCCTTCTAGTAAAAACATGAATACTCAACTATATCCAAATAATATAATATCACATGTATCCCCGAGGGATAGAACCTAGGAACTCAGAACTGTTGATTAGAAGTCGCCTTTGTATCTACTTGTCAATAAATTATTATATTATTTAAAACAAACTGTGAATTATGGCAAGATTTTAGTCGTACTTTAAGCGCGCTTTTTTAATAACTTCAATACTACAATTTAATATTACGACTTAAATATTAAAATACATTTTAATTATGTTATAATAGTTCTTCATAGAACAAAGAATATTAAGCACATCGACTTTACGTTTAATGAACAAATATACACTGACGCATACAAGTCCATTTATCTCAGACTTAATTAAAACGGTTATGGTTTCGTTCTTCCTTTTATTTTTATCGTGGTATTTAAAAAAATTATGTTATAAGTTATAGCCCGCTGGCCAGTACTTAAATCCATCTCGCACAAGGACAATGAACTTTGTTGTAAGTAGAAAACTTATTCTTTTATTTTTCTTACAACACAGCTGATACGACCATGGGATTTACAGTATTGCCAGTTGATTATAAAAAAAATATATACAAATTTATTGGCAAAATATAAATGGTATCTTTAAATATTTTTATACTACATTATGTAAAACATGATTATGATTTAATTGAATAAAATTCGACCTTTATTTTTTTACTTCTTTCAATTGTAACAATCGCTAATAGAACATTTCGTTTTTTATATTTTAAAAATAATAAATCTGGTTCATAAGCCAATGTTGTTACATTATCGGAGAACCAGTAATTTGGGTTTATTTATCTTACAAATGTAATATTAAGTATAACACTAATAACTTAAAACAACATGAACATAACACTTCGCAGGAATACTGTGTTAATCATACAGTTATATACTTATAAAAGTATGATTTAAAATGAATATAGGTGGGGGCTTCACCGCCTCGTTTTATTTAACACCTTCCAATAATTTAATAAACTCAATTCCCGACGCCGCAGATGTGATTACAAATGTTCTGGACCGCGATGCGTGCCAACGCAACATTTTTAAATATTTGACCTATTTTTAGTAGTGCTAATAATAATAAAAGGTTGGTAACGTGAACCTCTCCTGTCAACTCCCAAAGAATTCTGTGAGACGCTCCGGGTGCGGGACTTTAATTATATTGTCCTGGTAACACTTGCTTCAACCAAATGAAAATTTGCAGCTTACAAATTATAATAGCATAAAATGAATATAAGTCAGAATTATGTATTAATTCGTTTTTAATAAAGATCAAGCAAAATATATTTATGCGAAGATATTTGCAAGAAGAACATGGGTGAAACATAACACAAAACAAGCAACACTCAGTTTGAAAAGTTTGACATAACGCAGTGAAGTAGTGGAGACGGTGAACGTGTGTGTTGTTCATTTAATATTTAATTTTTATGTAGTGATTTTAAGGAAAATATCGTAAGTGTTGACATAAAGTTTATTTATTTCTAATGTAGTTTGATAGTAATTAATATTAGTGTTCACGTTTCATTTATTTAACGGGTTAACTCTCTCTTTCCCGGAAATGCTTGTTATGTAGGACTGAAAAAATGAAATAAAAACGTATGTGGCCGGTATCATCTGTTGCATTACTTGCATTCCAATGTTATTACGTGGTCTGTGCATCGGTGCACAGTACGGGTAAATTTTTGGCGCGATATTATATTTTAGTAGAAGTATTTGCGCGCGTTTTCGGTTTCTTAAAATAGACAAATGATGAGTAAAATACTATGAGAAATGTGTCAGTAGGTGAGGGTTAGTATACCTGGAATTAGAATTTGTTTTACCTTAGCCTACATAACGGAGACGAACAGTGATCCCAATTACATAATGAACAATTCCAAATTTAAATGTGTTAAATTTTTTATGTCGTTAGCGCGATAAATTTGATTCAAAATCCTTTTGTACTTACTTGTATATTTGAGTTATATTTAAATTGTCCAGCAATATTAAGTTCATCCAATATGAATACATACAAAAACATATAGTGAATCATAGATATTTAATCTCAAAATGAGATTTATATGTTCTATACAATGAACTTTCATTTCTTGAAAAAATGTAATTGAGTTAAAAAAATGTTTATATACTTTTCATTATTCATTATAAAAAAATTCAAAATTAAAAAAAAATTATGTATATTACTATAACACAACAATAGCTTAGTGCTAATTTGCACTATGACACATGAGGTACTTTTATCTCAAAAAATAATCTTATTGAACTGATTCTTATAAGGAATCCCAAGTAAAATGGTACAGTTACTGTGACAGACAGACATACAAATATAAATGACAATGCAACCTGATGTTGTCGAGGTTAACAAGGAAGCATTTTTTGATAACTCTATGTCCGTAAGAATGAAAGCTGAAAATCAATGACATTTACTATATTTTATAACATAATATTGAATGAAAAACCATTTTGTTTCCGTTGATGAAGGCCAGTGCAGCATTAATATTTATTACCAAAAACTATTGTTTTTATTGATACAAGTAATATATAGCCCTTATGTTGTATGTTTAACTCTTCACCAGAGATAATTATTTTATTGTCTAAGACCATTAATATTACAACTACAAGCATTATTGAGAACACAGGTCCCTTTATTAATTTAATTGTTGTCAATAATTGCGAACATGATTTCACAAATTCACAAATAAATATTCACAAATAAATTCACAATTATATCCAGTCCATGATTAAGTTTGTACCAGCATAACTCATGTACATATTTTTGAAATGACCAGTTTTAGACCTGTACAAGATGCTTCCTCATGAGCTCTGACCAAAGGACACCACTGATATATACAGTCCACCAAATATTTACTTGTTTAGTAGACAATTCCTTATTATCTGTGACTTGACTCACAAGAGCAGATAAAAACCCATTAGGCCCAAACATTCCTTGGATAACCCAAGCTTTAAACCATTTAGATAATATTAAAGTTCCTTTTACTAATAAATTCAATAATTCGTCTTTTAATCTTATCTTGTTTGGTAATAGACCAATTTATTATTAATATTGAGGTGATAACAAACAGATAAGTTTTACAATATACATGTAAATTATAATTGTATATTAAACTGCCTATTGCATTTTACAAGTGTATGCTAATGCCTATTGCTATACTTCAATTACAATCACTCACACTTGAGAGTGAAATTTTTTTATTGGATATGAATTCCAACTATATTATTAATTCAATACAAAAGGCCTGTCTCTTCCTGTTTTTTTTTTTCTGTTACATGTGACAAAAATAGTAATGTATAGATTTTACGAATATTTCCTAAATATCCTATATTTCGATATCTATTCAAGGCATCGGTTACACCAATAAATAGACTCACCCCTAATTCAAAGGACATACATATATAATATAACTGGTGAGACGTTAGAGTGCTTCGCTCCTGTACTCACCCATTCGGGAAAACCTGGCTATTGATTCATTTTATTTTTTATTTATTTAGTGCAATGATTATTAATTAAGGCGGGAAATTTCACATTTCGCAAAGGTCGAGAGAAACCGCCACTAAAAACACAAGCAGCGCAGCGACATATTTGTTTATTTATACTCATTAATGGTGAGTAATGAATGTGTGTTTTGCATCGATGGAGTGAAAATTCAAATGGACGCATCGACATCAATTATTCAAGAGCTTCTGGCCGCCATTTTGCACGCGATTGGAAAGACGATTCTTTCTGCGTGTAAAAAAAATCGGTTCGTTGATATTGTTATTGAATATACCTACAATTTGTGTATGATTGATGTATGTATATGGATGGTTATGTCATAATTTATTTATTAGGAATCACGCGCTGCTTCGTATTGGTTCGAAAGTGTTTTCGAGTGTATAATATATGTATGTATGACCAATTTTTTAAATAATTTATATGTCATTTTTTCATCATCATTATTACCCTGTCTCAGTCCACTGTTGGGCATAGACCTACCCTTAAAAGCGTGATCGTATATCAGTTTCTCGCATTACCTTCGCTATCACACTCCGCCTCCGAGGTGTTTTCGCGCACCCGTGACTCTTAAAAGCTTAAAATATAATTAGTTGAGGTACTAAAGAGTAGGACCAAGCTACACCAATACTGCACCAATAGAATTATATCAATAGTAATGATATATAAACGTCAGACAGACAGACAGACAGACAAAGTCAATGTCATTTACAATATCAATATATTTGTGTTTACACCCGACGCAGCTGTTTCTTGCAAGGCTACAAAAGCTGCATTGTTCTGTTTTAATGTAATCGCCAAGGCTATCGCTACTTAACGTGACTTACCCATATATTAAAGTTCAGGTGCTATATTGGCGAGGTGAAATCAACTAAAAGATACTCGTGACGCTTGGGCCAGGGTTTCGAGTCTTGTGGACCACCTATTCACTGAAAGCTTCTGATCATCAAGCACATGTTCAAAAACTACTATGATCCTAAAAGAACGCCAGCAGCTTGTTTCCTAGGTCTCGCAGTTCAAATCCCTTCGTGCGTAGCGCGTCTTGTCTTTTTTCACCCTTACCAAACGCAACCGATATCTTTCCTAAGTCCCGCCGATTAAGCCGATCGTAGCCACGTTTTATGATCACAAAAAGCTCCACCATTTCGGTATTTGCAAATGAACGATTGAATCTACCTTCCCACCCTGCCTACTGCTCCGGGGATTACAACCATGATGTTACGTTTAATTTACCCAAGAAGCCGGATCTAGGTGTATCACGCCTTAAATATTTATAGGCTAACGATTAAAGCAGCAACTAAAGAGGACAGCATATGTACCGTGGCGTATTATTATTAAAAATATGTAATTATACTATCGCCCATGGGACCCCGGTAGAGTAATCGTTACTTGGAATTTGTCAATGTGCCTTTGTTTAAAAAAATTCCTAGTATAGGTACACACCACTGGTATAAACTAATTCCAACACAGAAATCCAGTTCATTGCGATTCGAACCGTGCAGCCAACGAAGATAGATGGTTCGGGTGAATTAAGAATGTCCATAGACAAAACCGTATCTCTCGGGACATGTGAGGGTTTCAAATAAAATTCTCAACTGACAAAGTAATACGTCGTGTGTCTATGGTATGCGTATAGCGGGATCGAGTCCGGAATGTGCTAACTGCAGTGCAGTGTAACTTCCTAACATAATTATTAAGATAATCGCCGCGCCGTAGCTGCCCGCGATCGTCGCCTTGGTGGAGAGTACTCCTTAAAGACTAGTCAATTTAAAGATGATCATAATTCACAATTGGTGTAAGATTAGCCTTTTATAAACTGAGTTTCGTAGTTCGGAGTATTTTATGACCAAAAGGTGTTTATTTATTTCTCGCGACATGATTGACTATAGCCTCTTAGATGACCCACTGCTGGGCATCCGTGTCTTTTTATATTTAAAACTACCTGTGCTGGCGCCTTCGTCCACGTGGAATTCTAGAATATTAAAATGAATGTAGTGTAACTTACTCATTACATCAGCTATCAGCCAGTGAAAGTCCCGTCAAAATCGGTGCAGCCATTTCAGTTATTACCCGGAACAAAGACAGACAGACAAAAATAGTAAAAAACGTTATTTTAGTATATGTACCCTGCATACATACATATGAATTTAATTAAAAGCGATTATTTCAATATTACAAACAGACATTCCAATTTCATTTTTCTGTATAGATATGCTTATATGCAAGTGTCTACAAACAACTATATTTTAGTCGAATGGAATGATTATTTAAATTGCTTCTGCGTTGAGTAAAAAATGTAATTTTAAAATAATAACAAGTTAAAATATTTAGTGTTTATAATATTAAGTGGGAGTGTTCTGCATTCCTTTACCTACCTCTTCGAGGATTACAGGCGTGAAGTTACGTTTTTTGTTTGGGAATATTTCAGAGCGCCATACATATAGATACATATAATATAATGTATGTCTAAAACGTGAACTGTGTTTCAGGTGTTGTTGCCAATGTCGTAAATTCAAACTTATTGCTAAAATTGAAGCGCAAACATTCTAGAATGTTCGATTGCAATATCAAAATCATAGTCAGCCGGACTTTCAGAATTTTAAACGAATTATCGCAGGCTCTTCATATTAAACTGTGGTTTTGAATATTGATATTATAAGATCGAGTTATACATAGCTTATTCATTATTTGTATATCGCTTTCATAGCCACTATAATTCACAAAGTAATTATCGTTACTAAGAGTGACGTGCAGTTATTGAGAAAGAGCTTAATTAACTTAACCTTTCTATGATTATATATGTACCGATTTAATGAGCGTACGTTCATTCGGGATGACCTGGCTAATTACTTACACTAGGTCCTTCTTCACGAGCTCCCGTCGATTGCGACGAAGTTACGTTAGATCTGATACAAAGGACGAAATGAAACACATCATTTCGTACAACCCTTCTAGCTGTCTACGACTTGACACGGCTGACATGTCAGAACGCGCTGGGTTAGGTGAGTCTCACAAAAGCCAAGTGTGAGTCGGCAGACATAGTAAATGTAATAAATGTAGTCTCACGGATAGTTAGCACTACCGTGCCCACCCCGAAAGGAATCTGAAGCGTAATAATAATAGTCATATTTAACCAACATTCAATATACAAAGGTCGATATTTTCAATCTCAATCGTATAGGGACAAGTACATTGTAACTTTAAATATATTTATTTGTATGCGCTCGTGACTGAATCAGACAATTGTGAGTGTTGGTAGCGCCCAATCGAATTAGGCCCGCGGACTTGCTAACGACCAATGCTGTTTACTTTCGCGTCGACAAACAATTGCACGATAAGTATTATTAGAAACCATTCGGTTCATATCAACCTGTTGCTGAGTTACTTTAACTATGTTAAGTATTAGGTATGACTATAAGGTCATAGGTTTTGTGAGGCATATTACGAACTGGTTTTCTTATATTGGCCTAGTTTTATACGATAAATAAACACGTTGTGTAAATAATAACGTATTATATCATCAAGTGCGGGACGTTAATTGGTCGGCAGAGGGCACATCACGTCTGTAAGTATAGAGTACCGGGCACTTACAATTTTTTTCTTTTTAGTTTAATTTAATTAATACATAACAATATAAAATATTCAATTCGCAGTATTAATTTTTCGTACTTATATTAAAATTATATTGTCGTCTGAAATCTATTAATATACAGGAAAATGAAAACGTATAGGTGTATAATTCAAACAGCATTTATCAAATAATATTTACACGTTAAGTTGTACGACCTATTGCCGAGAACATCTTGACCGTACAATATGGGGCAATATATATTTTCGCTTCTTATTACGCTTGCCGATAAACAAAGTGATGCTTTGAAAGCGATAATTGGCTCATCATTCTCATCAGCGTCCATCTGGTTTCAGTACATTTCGACACTAATGGTCGCCCTGACCTATTTAAGGGTGAGAAATTGTGAATTTTCGTGTGGGTACAACTAGCAGAGTGTTATTTAACGTAATACGTAATATTGCGTTTATAATTCCCCAAAAGTAGGCACAGCAGGGAAAGAGGTGGTGAGTTTATTGGGATAAACCCTTCACAATACCAAACTCCGTGCGACTACCAAAAATTTCTACTAGACATTTAAGGTTATAAAAATTCAATATAGTATCAGCCCAGGGTATATTCATGGTGGTTTGAACAAGCAGTGATAGCCTAGTGGTTTTAAATTCGACCTCTCACTCTGGCAGACCGGGTTCAAATCTCTGGCACCTCTTAAAATGTACGTTTTAAGTTTAAATATCACACGCTCTTACGGTGGAAGATAACATCGTGAGGGAACCGGCACACCATCGAGTTCTCAAAAAAAATGTTGTCTAAGATGTGTGAAGTCTGCCAATCCGCACTTGACCGGCGTGACAGACTGTGGCCTTAACCCTCTCATTCTGAGAGGAGACCCATGTTCCAGCAGTGGAACGATAGAAGGCTCGTCATCGACATTTTTTTTATAATATGGAAGTAGAGGACGGGCATGCAGTCCACCTGGCGGTAAGTGGCTACTGCCGCCCATGGACATCTGTTATCAACCAAGGACATCTGTGATCTGAGGACTAAGCTGGAATGCCTCGAAAAAGTATGTATCCCTTACCACACCCTTCAAACCAGAACACAGCACCGCTTGACACCGCTGTAGAAGGCAGAAATAAGTGTGGCGGTCGGGCCCCCGGAGTCGAACCACAGAGGGTTTTTCGTATGAATTCAGCCTCTCTTGATTAGCGGTCGCGCTCTCAACCACTCGTCTAAAAAAAGTCATTAAACGGGGTTATTAAATTAATTTGGCTCTTTCCTTTAACTGCATGGTCTTATTTACCAATTTTATACAAGTTCAAGATAGTGTGAATAAAAAAATATCATAAATAACTTTAAAGGCCGGTTATGTTATTTACAATAATATTATTTACATAAATTTTCTTAAAAATTAAAAGCAAAGCTAGATGATATCAAAATATTAAATAATAAGAAAGATCTATCAGAAGTCGTTTAGATTACTTATGCAAGTCATAAATTCCATGACCAGAAAAAGGGTACATAGTTAGGTAAATAACTATAGTTTAGTCATTTTGATGGCGTACGTGCAACAAATAGCTTCAGACATAAAGTTTCACTCCGTATAAAAAATTAATTGCATAAACTCGGGAAAGTCTCATAAGTAAATAAAACTTATCAATCAATTATGCCGGTCTATCGATACTATTTATTACCTAAGTATTAAAGTATATGCTGAGCTATGATATATAATATAAAAAGCCAGACCTATTGTCCTTTATATATTTCTAATTACATTTTACCGTAGTCTTCTTTAGATAAATAACCCAATTGGTTGAGAAATCATCTACACTTCTTTTATCGGTCTTCAACGTATAGTGGGTATCATCACACGTCAATAAACCGATGACATGAGCACTGTTTTCCAATTTGTACGCGTACTCGTATCGAACTAATTTGGGACATTCGTCTCGCAATAAAATAAGAGACATACGCAACTCTCGGTATAGATGGGGGAGTAAGCGTGACAGCCGGGCGCGCGTCCAAGGAACTAAAGTTCAATCGGTTTTTTTGTTTGTTTTTCTTTTACTTTATTTCGATGCCATCAACAACTATTTTCCGACGTTTCTCTGAATTGATTGTTAGCATTTATCGTTCGTCAATGTGATCTTTTTGGAATCTTTTAGTATGTGTATTGTGATCCTCTGACATTTACAATGTGTTTGTTTGAAGTGTGCAGTTCTTTGTGAATTACTTCTATATGAATTAGACATAATACGCGAATGTATTTCTCCCCACCTTACATTAATAAATTTTTGATGAATTGAAATACCGGACTCAGTGACGCACCTTGAGAGAGGCCTATGTCCAGTATTGAACTAATGTGGGCTATTGGTAATAATTACGTTAGTATTTTATCAATGAGACCGTTCGGTGCTATTTGAAGCGGCTGAATATTTATAATGTGTATTTGCGTCAATAATATTCCTCTTTCAAGTCTCTGTTTTATGTTTTTGCATCCAATGGAGAGTTAATTAGATTTAAATCGCTAAGAGAAATCTTGCCTCGCGATTAACTCCAGGAGATCTCGTAGTTGCCACCCTATTTATTCGTAGATAATCCACCTTGAGACGATGGACTTCAAAGTTTACTTCAGTATAATCACATGTTACGTCTATGATCATGGAAATGTTCCAAATGGAAATTCGATGCACTGTATTCCTGGAAAACACGATGGTTACCAGTTTATTTTCGATTAATGTTGCTTGAGTAAATATTTTCTTAGTGAAATGGTAGAAAGTTGAACAGCGTTCTATTAGGAGGGTTGATTTAAATTCCGGAGCATTCTAATTTTGTTACATCTCTGCGGACCATTAGCTATTAGCCAAAGTCGAATTAAACAAATATTTTCGCTACGCGATCCAAAAAGAAAGTGAACAACATCATTTTAGAAAGATTGATTTATAATTTCTGGAACATTCTTATTCGGAAGGAAGTAGATATCGGATATATTAATATAAACAAGTAATGGTACTTACAATAAGAATGGATCCTTCACCTCCATACGATCACGGCCGTATAGATATGCTACTAAATCATCAATATGAATCACGTGGACGTGTGCCAAGTCAAAATATGCATCACACCTTAATATGTAAACACTGAACACACGTGGGTGTTTTTTCTTATTATTTTGCAATGGGAAATCTTATGAGTTCGTCATCAAATTTTATACTCACATTTTTGAAGGGCTACCTTAAATAGTAATTCGATATCATTTACCCCGCAATTTCTAAAACTAACTCTGTGACTACATGTAATAGTGATTGAATATTCACAGCTATAAATGATTTGTCCGTCTTCTTAGTGAGTGATGATGAAGAAAATATTGCTCATGCCAACTAAGACAGACTAGACAGCCGGAGTAAGAATGTTTTACCATTTTTTCAGAAGAATCACTTATTATTATTATTATTGTTGTTGACCTAATTAGACGGAGACTAAGTTTTCAACCATCACGCCTTTAATCTCCGAAGAGGTAGACTGAGGAATGTAGTAAACTCCAATGTTTCAACGGTTGCGATTACGCCCCAAAGAGGATTACGGTGGTGAGTCTGCCATATATGCCATACACAAGGCGAAAATTAATGTATGGAAGTCATATACAGAAAATATTTTGTTGACATTTGACTTTCTGCAAATG
This sequence comes from Mysoria ambigua, assembly GCA_018245875.1. Classification (NCBI taxonomy): domain Eukaryota; kingdom Metazoa; phylum Arthropoda; class Insecta; order Lepidoptera; family Hesperiidae; genus Mysoria; species Mysoria ambigua. Next base: position 13,539 of record DWEI01001715.1, read on the forward strand.
TAAGTACTGTTTCTGGAACTTTCACGTTTCCTATATAATGAGCTCATGACATATTCAGGTATATCGACATACATACGACGTACATACATACCATGCCCTATATTCGTAAAGTGTTTGTCACGAACGTTTCGCAGTAAAGGTCACCTCGTGTTTCGCCAAACGCGCGAAGACACGTTGTGTCACGTTCAGGAAATAGCCGTTACATCACCCAAAGGAATTGGTGGAAAAGGAAAGCATTCCATTAATTGTACTAATGACCACGTTAACGACCACGGGAGACGCGTCTTGACCATTTTCGTGTGTTTCAGCCGTTTAAAGTATGAGTAAAAAGCAATGTAAAATTGGTTTTGTGATTGGGAAAAAAATATGAATGATAACAATTTCAAACAAATATAATAATATTGAACAAATGAAAGACATGTGGCAATTTTTTTTATTAGTCTAGCACCTAAGGAATCTGAATAATAGACTTTAGTGAAACTCTTCATCAGCTCTTTTCCAGTTCTTCTGTCCAAATCCTTTTCGAGAAGTCCCTTCTCGATAACGTAAACCTCAATGTCTCCAGCATTGGCCAAACACATCTGAATGTACAGTAGATGGCATAGACAATACAGTACATACCATTGGAGTCGTTTTGGTCAATTCTAAATTATTCCAAAGTCTTTCAGCTCTAATCCGGATAGGTCTATTTGATTAGACCTATACTCGAATTACTACAAATGATGTATTAAAAGTGAAGGTATATTAGATAATACTCATATGAATACCAGAATATTTGTCTGCCTCTAGCATTCTCGCGTCTAACGATTTTACCAATTGTGTTGATAATCGAAAAAAGGAATATTTTTAATTAAGGATATATTTTTTAAATCACCTCCTAAAAGAACGAAGTAGGGGATGACATATTGTATGGAAATTAATTACGGCTGGCGCACGCATGCGCGGCTAGAAAATTAATGTTGTAATTACCCTTGTAGAGATACTCAGTACTGACTGACAATTATTGAGGATTTGTATTTTTTCTAAACATAATAGGTGCATTGTGTTCCATAGTTCTCACATGAATTATTAATCAATTAGATATAACGTAGCTACCTCCACAATAACATAAAAATTTCGATGTTATATCGTTACGCCGTGTTTCCAATGAGGTGGGCAGAGAGCAGCGAACGCCAAATATGTCTCCTTATATCGTAATATACTTGTTCACAACCCATCACTTTATTCATACACGCGCACATATATTTATTATTATTGTATCGTCTTACTGGGTAGGCAGAGCAGTGAACGCCAAACTCACACATCTCGTACGAGTACATTAACATGTAATATTGTCATCATGCACAAAATATTCACTGCTAAAAATAAATACATCTATATACATATAATAATGACTGCCTCGTTGTCGTATGGGTCGCAAGTGCGACTGCCGATCGCTAGGTCCTAGGTTCAAATGGGCTCGGACACTATATTTGTTACTGCATTCCTCTGTCTACCACTTCGGGGATATAGGTGAGATGTTACCTTAAATACATAATAAGTGTAAAGGTACCTTAATAATATGAGTACCTACTGACAGAGTAATGACGCTGATTCTCGCTGGATGTCAGCGATTAGAGAAAGTTGTCACGGACCACCTCCGACGGACTGTCTGCGGGTCATTCAATGAATAACTTATGAGATGAGCATTTTTAACTCCACCGTAAACCATTTGAGTTAATTGTCGCAACCGTCAAATGCCGCTTGTACTTGGTCACATTATTGTTTTGTAACTTAACCAACTCCAGGGATCATATGTTGCTTTATAAAACATGCATACATTCATACGAGCACGTTGTATTGCTTATCACTGACAGCATCATCAACACCATATTTACCGTTACTATCATCTCCATCGACCAGTCTCAGTACATCGCCGGACACAGACCTCCCTTAATGAGCGCTGTAATGTGCAATACCATAAGATGTTTTGTCCACAATCTCGCCGAGGATGCACATTGGCATTATACTAACCGGAAAATATGATACTGTCCTCAAAAAATAATGTCACACCAATTAACACTAAAACATTACCGTTACACAGTTAATCAGTTCATGAGTCAGTACCGTTTGCTTTGTTACGACTAAGTGTTGTCATTATCGACGGGACTGTGTGGTTGGGCGTACCAAACTGTTATACTGTTTGTAGGGTACCCTCGTACAAAATTGACCCTAAACGTGATGGGAATAGAGTTGAAAATACCGTCCATAACAAATGTCGTGGTGTGTTACCGTGTTGCCTACCGTTCGAGGAAGACTGAGGGTGTCGCATGGCAGGGAGTGCCACATTTAATGTGACTAGTCACGATACTATGCCGCAATTGATTTAGTTGTTTGTATGTATGTAGTTGGTCTTTTAGGCTGGGTAATTTTTGAAAAAGTAT
>DWEI01001716.1:0-15961 GCA_018245875.1 Mysoria ambigua
ATTTACACATAACGACTCATTTTACGACACGACACGACACGGTGGTCGTTATTAAAATCAGTTTTAACGTAATAACTCTGTTTATTTAACGTAAATAATCAATCATGTACGCTAATGATCTTAATGTTATATACATAACTTTATACTGAACATAAATAGAAGGAATGAATTCTTAGCGGCAACAATAATTTTAATTCGAAATATCAATAAGTATAAAAGGCCACCTAAAAATACTAAAATTTCAGGATATACCATAACACAATGATATAAATAATATTTTAAAATAATATCTCAAGACAACTCAGAAGCAACTAACTGATCCTAATCTAGACGCAGGCCTACATTGTATTTAATTTCAATAAATTAATTAAGCTTCAATTATTCAGATTTCTTTTGAACTTAATCTGCGATAGAATTAAAGCTCAGTGGCAGAGCTTGTTGACCGAATACAAGGAATGTTTATCATGAACATATTAATATATAAAATTTATTTAATATTTAATATGATATCTACATTGACACATGCTTACATTAATTAGAATCTAATTCGACACTATGGAACCTAACGATATAGACGACTCGACACATAGGCGGTCGAAGTCGTGAACAATACACGTTCACCCTTAACTGCATTAAGATAACACCTTACTTATGGTTTTACTTATATGTACCAGTAATTGTAACGGCCAGTAGAACCTTCGTGGGCGCATAAACTATTTACTTAATGTGCATTAACTTAGATATTGAACTAGAATTGACATAGTTTGTGACAAAGCTTAGGCTTGCTTATCTGTGGTGAGTTTTTTATGGGCTCTCGAATTTACATTTGTTAGAAGTTAAGAAACGCACCATTGGGATTATATTGTGAGCAATATATAACGGCAATGAGAGGGTAGTGAACTCCACGTTTGTTCCACAAAAGTCTTCTATTGTACATGAATGTGAGAAATGATGTTCTTATGAACATAACACGGTTGCACAATTAATGATCTTTGCGTTTACGGTTCAAAGTATCGGATATCAAATCTGCGAGTCAGCGTTGATAATAATAATTTTAAAGAGGAACATAAAACGATACGCCTTTGTGTGAGTTGAGGCTTACAAACTCCACTTAAAACCGTATACAAAGTCGTCACAGTACTACAAAGTCAACGACCGGACCAAAGCACTCCCGTATAGATCTAAACGCTCCAAAATCCAAAATCTTCTTCGCTCCATTACCACGTGATAAGCGACAATAAATATATCACCGCACCTTACACCGAGGGCACTAAATCTCAACAATCTATAAAAAGTACGGTGCGACACCGACTGTGTCCGATGACCCTTACAATAAAAAATGACCACCATAAGCTCTTGTCTTACGAAATCACAGCGCTGTCTAAATCGTAGCCGCAAGCGGTTATGTTTATAAGTCATTTAATTTTTTTTTCCCTTGTCTATTGCTTAAATAATTAGTTTTTATAAAGTGGATGTTAAAATGAAGTGAAAATTTTATGAAATAGGACTGAAAAAAAATAATAATCGAAAAACTGAGAGAAAAATACAGCGAATACCACACATATTGAATGAAGCGCATCAATCTATTTTTGCAAAGTTGACTACAGGTTTAATATTCTCGCCATCAATGTTTTGTGCTATTCCGTTAAGTTATACATACTGACCAATTTAATATTCTGTCTGCCTTTGGCTCGCATCTTGTACTACAAGCTAGATGTTATTTTATCGACTCGTGCCCGCCACAGATAAAAAGTAAATAAATATAAAGCGAGAGGCATGAGGGAGCTGAATTAATTAACAGAATGTTGATGTCGGCCGCCAACGGGACATTTCACTGACATACGACAAATTCTTTTAATGTCTATGAACTGTATTATGCCAAAAGCACGGAATATAACTAATATATTTAGTTAATTGTTTTGCACGTAATATTTTTAATTGTTTTAATGTTTATTATGTATTATTACTTTTTACTAAGTAATTGTTTTATTATTTATTATTATTATTATTTTACTGTCTTATCTACAACCGAACATATAACGTCAAAATAGTAGTTAACAGTAGTCAACTAACAAGCTTCCACTCATAACTGTCAAAAGTACTCGGGTGTATAATTTAAAAAACCACAAAAAAATTTAAATCATTAGCATAAAGTATGACTTTTTATATTAATAGCAATAAATATAAATTTATTCAGTCATTAAATTTAAGGCGTGTTAAGTACACTGCAAATTTTATTTTATAATGAATCATACATAATTTTTTACGCAAATAATAACAAATTTGAATTTTAATGTAAAAAAAAATCTCATATTGCGCAATTCTCGCATAGAGCGGTCCCCGCCCACGCGCGTCTTTATTGTCAAATCGGATGCTCGCGCGCCGCATTCACCACGTTTACGACTGTTTATACTGTTCGACATATTGTAAAACTTGAGTTTCAAACATGCATGACGCACTTGTCAATTTAAAAAGTAAATTCTCGACCTAATAGAATATGAAGTTCTAATATTATTTGACGTTTCAACAACAGTTCACGGTCTGGGCGGTAGAATTTTTTGGAACGTTGTTATGGTGGTGGAAACGTCATAATTTAATTTAAAGCTTGTTATTTCTATGTATATTATATATACCTGACATGGCAAAAGGGAAAAACTACTTGTTTATATTGATAAATTATTTTCGTATGTGCGAGGATGGAAGTGCTAATTCATAATTTTGTAGAGTAATCTCTCAATCGTTTGAAGAAAATGATAAAGATATCATAGCATCAACTAAAACAAAATTAATTTCAAAACATTAGAATTCCCAGGTTTGTAATACTAAGCCATTGTTCTAAAACAATAGGTAACAACACTTCTGCGTTAAAATAAAGGGCTAGGTTTTTATGTTTTGAACATGTTATCCATAACTACATATACATATGTATTTTTATTATTGCAATCATTTTTTTAAAGCCACGGACATATGTAGGTTTGCAAATGTCACCTATGTCTGTACCTATTTAATACCGTGATGAGGCCAAAATGTATACTATATTAATTCTAGAGCAAATAAATATTTGATAATCAGGGAACATTTGGTATCTAAGAGGCGTTGCTATCTTTATAGGCTACATATGCAAGACCTAATCACAATGGCTGTTACTTGCACAACGTATCAAGGATTGGACCTTGCACAATCGAATCCTAATATCTATACCATCTAACATGCGACCCATGACTTGTTGCGACGGCCAGTTTACGATTCTCATGTGGAAATTTATCACAATTTAATGCGTCATCATTAAATGATACGCCATAAATCCTTTGGGTTATGTTTACGGTTGTGTTGACATGCTTGGGAAATTGTTATCTTTATATTACATTGACACCGGCGGATTCAGGGCGATATGTTTCGCTAATCGAACCACGCTTGTCGTGACGGTGAAGGAAGTTGTCGCGAGACAACCTACGCTCTTAGGAGAACCGCGCAATGTTCTTTTAGGCGTGTGAACTCTCAATCATTCTAAAAGGTGCCCTACCGTATCGGACAGTTGAATATCCAACTACGAAGGTCATTTAATTTTTTTGTTTAATGAGTACCTACTTAGGGATTTTTAAACGCGTGGATGTACTGATTATCTCGAGTATAAAGTGCGTTTATATGAATAAAAATGTAACATGTCTGGCAATAAGCTTAACATCTAGTGGGACGTAAACGTAACTGGTGAATCAATGGGGTATACAACATTCCTCTGCTTACATCTTCTGAGATTAAATACGCTATCGTACGGTTTAATACGTGTGTGAAATTATAACGGCTTATTGTTACAGCACTTTCCACAAATAAATTTAAAAGGCTATTCATGGAGAAACGAAAATCATGCTTTTCAACGTATTCTCACTATCTCACACAAAACTCGCTGTGTGCAAACTGTCGCAACCACAAGTATTTAGATCATATATTTTATTTTTGACACCACGTAGCGTAGCCCACAAACTTGACTCACAAAATTCAGTGGAATTCCATATTACACATCCACATTTCTCCGCGATTGCCATCAGTCACGCAGAAAATGTATAAATTGTTACATATTACGATGTCAATTCAAGGAAATGTCAGCGCTGAGATCACTGTAGCCACTTGTGAAACAAGGATAAACGTGTTCAATTTGAAGCGGATACGTACCTACATACATGTATTTCACTTCCGTTTCATACATTATATTCACACATGAGAGCAACACTTGCATATATTTTTAATATACCTGTATACATATCATACATTTATACAGTAATACGTAGGCTTAGTAAATAGCGAACCTAATGTTTAGTTTCCAATATGTAGTACCTAGGTTCAGTCCAATTGAAGTACTAAAAATAAAACATTCATTATAAAGTTTTTGATCGAGCAATGAAGAAATCATTCGAGGAAAACGGCGAATATGTATGGGAATTTGTATGTGTAATTGTAAAACATTTCATGATACAAAGCGCGGCTATAAATGCAACCGGCCTAAGCGTGAATAACCTAACCTTTTAAGAAACTAGTGGGTAATGTAAGAGCAACGTTGTAAAGTTATAAAAAATTACACGCACACTTGATTTGCATAGATCAAGAGGTCGATGCGTAGGCGCCACAGCTCGGGAGATGTTGCCGTCTACAGTTCCATCGCTGGCACGCAGAGAGAAGTGAACCCCGGCCACATCGCTTCACGACCAACGTTAATTTTAATACAACAATACAACGTTATTTGGAATTGGTAAATAAAGAAATGTAAATGAAATTAAAGGACTAGGCCAGCTAAATGTAAAAAGTACTGACGGATTAACATATGTTCATAGATCCAATGTTACGTTTGTGAAATTTGCGAGAGCGGACCTCGCGAAATAATGTTACTTCATTAACACTCGAAAATTAATTTTATCATTGGTACGTATTGGAGAATAGATTAATAGAAAAAGATTCATAGAACAAATATATAGAAGATACTTAGATCATTCACATCTATACAACCTGCAATTGATTTTTGTATGTTATTTTTTGGTCTAGCTTTAATTATTCAAACTTGTTTGTATTTGTGTATGAATTAATTATGTTATACATAGTATTTATGTATTTGTATACCATGAAACATTGTAACGTATACTGCATCCGCACCAACGATTCCTAGCTAACCTTAGCTCTGTGTATAGTTATTCGGTGACGGCGCAACAACTGGCTGGCCATGAAGAATTTTGACTTACATTTTCACATCATACAGCCTATTTGGTCCGGTAGTTTGAAGCGCAACTGCGACTCGAGAGGTTCTGATTTCGTATCCCGAAGCAGGTACTATTTTTCTAACTAGATTTTTTTGTTAACATTTCTAACACCCCCTCTTTTATGGTCGAAAGTAAACGTAACTGGTAAAACGTGACCGTGTACTACATTACTCTGTATATTTATTCAGATATTACAGTTTTGATTGTCTTCATGTTTTAGAGATATACATATAAAAATTCATAATTTCACTTTAGTTTCTGAAGAAGTGTTACGAAAATAAAATTAGTATTTATCTTGTATTGGATATTTAAAGTTTAATTATTAATATCTACGTCAATATATAAAAATGCACATGTCATGTTAATATCTACATTGATTAATAATAAACATTTTAAATGAACAATAATATTATGTTGTAAATTTAAAATTATGTTATTAAAATACAAGAATTGTCGTAATACCTTTAGTTACGAGTACATATTATCAGAGACAAAAATAGAATTCATGAATTATGCGAACATAGCATAATTCATGAATTAATATAATATAACAATAGGCCTAACATCTGAAGCAAAACACAAAACAAAGCAACACATGAAAGATCGTTATTTAATTGAAATAAAATGACACAAAAGATAACCAATTCAGGTTTTTAATTAAATGACTTTCTTTCCACTCAGGGCCTACATTACACTAACGGGTTGGTCAAGTACGGTTTAGTAGACATTATAATATTAGGTAATACAACTTGATATATTAAAAATATGAATGTTTTCATTGCTACTTATTACTATGCAGTGCAGAAAATATAATACATATTTTAAATTTTACACCTAGTCTTAATACGTAAAGCCTAGTTTCAGTATACACCGCCAAATTTGAATGAAAATAAGCCAGTCAAACTACGAGAGTTCGTCAAGTGCCACTCGACACGAATAGGTGGTTACACGATTTACAAGTGTGGCATTATTATTTTCTTTCACTGCAATAGTGCATGTGTGTTTGCGGGTCAGCTGTCGACCTGTGTCGCTATTGCGTAACGTATGGCAACATTTGAGTATCGCTGGTTGCTTTTGCTATCAACGTATCGTCAAAAGATATCATCTCAACAGAAACAGTGTACTAGATAACTTAATATACCTTTATATTCGATATATTATTTTACATTTATTTATATAAGATGCACGGTACTTAAATAATTTTAGAATAAATTTTTTTATTTAACATCCAATAAAAAGCTCTACCATTGTGTCGTCCAAACACGCGTATAAAAGAAAGTGTGCAAGTGAATATACAAATACGCTTTCTAATTGCCTCTTAGTCTATAATTATTATCGCCTAAAGTAGTAGCAATTGCTGTTTGTTTATATTCGGCTCAATCAAGTGCAATAAGAATGAATTAAAATGTGTAATTAATAATGCAAAGTGTGTTCACAAAACAATGCTTTAATGTAATAATCTTGTACAAACGAGTACGAGTACAAAAAACATATTATATCAGTTACACCAACGTTGTAATTAAAATGTAACATACAATTAAACATCCATTTTTATGTTTAACGTATAACTCAGTCAATCGCTCACATTGCTTCAAACTCTACATTTCATGTTATGAAGACATTAATTAGAAATAGTTCGAAGGCGGAGTTGGACAGCCCACTGTTGTACGAAATCGAGTCAAATATGATATACTCGATTCTTTGTACAGAGTATTCCAAGTGAAAAAATTCAAATGTCGAAGTGTTGCCTGCATCGGAACCAGCATAAGGCGTTTTTTGTTTCTGAACAGCATTAGTTACATTGCTCGATTAGTATGTAAAAATTTCGTGAAACGTATTTTTTCTAAAATTATTGACTATGACAACGTCGATTTAATCCTTTTAAAGAAACACCCTTAGCTACCCAGTTATATCACAAACGGGGGTGCATGAAAGGAGCCTCCCCGAGCGGTGGATGTGTCTAATTGATTACAAACATACTACCTGGCGCACTGGACATTGCGACTAATCCTTTCACCACTATGGCTGATCACGATTAGCTATCGACTCGATAAAGAAGAAAATCACAAATATATGAGCTTCCTTTATCATATTCGTATATTGATAATAAGTGTTTGTATAATGCTCGGGTTAATTGTTTGTTAATGTATTTTTGTCAAAACTTTGACATATTCGACAAATTCTTTTTATCCGTATACAAAAAAACATATTCCCGCGGCTTAATATAAACAAATCTTTATCTGTCAATACGCTACATTCTCCGTTGCTCGTAAGAAATGAGTGACCATGGCACTCGAGATCGGTCATTATCGACCGTGAACAATGGTTTGTGAATCGTTCAACCTTCTACATTCGATGTTTTAGGGCCATTAGCTACACGTGTTAAGGATAAAGTGCTCTACGATCGATATGTAGTATTTCTAGATTTATGTTGCGGTATTTCGTTGTGTTGAAGATCTTTTTATTTTGTAATAAGCTATAACGACAATAGTATATTAAAAATTTAGCATTCAAATAATCAAGGCTAGAACAGTACCTACGATATTTTTTCCTTCGTCTCTTTTTTGTTGTACAACATTAGTAGTAATATATAAATAATAATATATAAGAAGTCCGTATTTATTGAGTGGGTGTATAGGGTTCCAAGCTAAGTTTACATTATATGGGCTTAAGACACCGTCGTTTATCTGTGGTGTTATCTAATATTCATTAGTAGATTTTGTGATGAATCGCTGACCGATGATATAAAAACGAATTGTATAGTGAAACTACGGCACAACGAAATGTTCGAATCGTGTATTAGGATAGGAGATGCGAGAAACTGTGCTCTGTGTTCCTAAAAATGGGGATTATGTACGAAAATCCACTATCAAAGTAAACAAAAGAGCTTATTAGAGGAGGCGGACGCCCAGCAGTGGACCGAGGCGGGCTGATAATATGTGATTTAATTTTTATAAATTTGGTAAACCTTTATGTTATGTGGAATACGTTTGCCTTTTTTAATTATGTCCATACAATAAGTTACAAGTGGTATGATTTGGAATGAGCCAAAAGGCAACAAGCACCCAATAACATGACTATTAAATTTTGCGAAAGTTCAAACGAGGTGGCACGCAAATCACTAGCAACCTATAAATGTAAAATTTTGTCTTAATATATAATTTAAATTCTTATCGCCGTTAGTCGAATACATTAGTATTTTAAAATTATTTAAAGTGTTTTTTATTCGAGTGTTGAATGCTTCTACAACGATTACGCTATGTAAACGATCTATACAAATGAATTTTATAATGAATCATTTATGGGCAATCTGGATTTTAATTTATTTCATAAAAATGGCGTGACAGGTGTGTTATGATGTTCTTTATATTGTACGCTTAATATCACGTCACTAGCGAGTCATTCGAGTGACAACGAACAAAAATATTTTTTCGCTGGTCGTCATAATCTGAACGGTATGATAAGCTTTTCCGATATCAATTGCTTTGATTTATTTGAGCTGTTCACTACTATCTAAAATCTTCAGAAAATTGCACTCCAATAGCTATTGGATTACAAATATACTATTACAATAGAGTTTATTCTACCTAGCTACTTTATCTGGAGTAGCCTGTTGGAATAAGTTCTGGTTTTAAAAAAGGGCTCCCGCTAATATTGCTATAATAAATCGAAGTAGTTTAGAATTCTCTAAACTAAAAAACCTTGCAAGTGAAAGGACGTTCGATATTACAGCGACTTCAACTGTGGTGTCATAAATACACTTGGTTGACTAATTGATAATTCCTTCGGTTATGTCACATCCATGACCCATATCACCTGAACAATAACAACATTTTACGCACAAAAACGGCGACGACTTGCCTAACCCGAGCCAATAAAATCGGCCATTAGATGAAAGGGAAAATATTGTTATAAATGGCAAAAGATTTTTTTTATTATACATCGACCGTGAGAATGGACGCCGCGCCCACGCGACACGCACAATCGAATTCTACGACCAGTTGTCATAACGGAGTTTGTGAAATATTTGTTCATAGGTAACGTCTTCGCTTAATATGGTGAATTTTAATTGATTGTATCATGTAAAAGTAGTTCGTTGTAGTAAAGTCGTTTTCAGTCGATATATTACAGAATTATTTAATAGTCTGTCATGATGAGGTAAAGTCAGGGAGATGACCACTTTAAAAGGCTCGTCTGGCGAATTTCCGTAAATACCTAAGCATATTCTTTTAACTTGTAGTAGCAGATTGAGCAAGCACGTCAGGCTTGTTAAATTGTTTATAATTACAGATTATTTTCCTAGAGAAAGAAGTGCTTGTAAGTCAAATTTAGATTGAAATAAACAAGTTAACTATTCATAGGTATTTTCAGATTCGAGAAATTGCGTAAATATGTATTTTTTACCAGAGTGAAAATCGGTTATATATGGTTTATATATCTCATTTTAAAGTTCGAAAGGATGATGAATCCAGTAATAATGATATGTTTAAAATCTTAGCTTGAATTTACTGTGTTGTAAAATTGACAAATAAGGTAAATTCAACATAAAATGCAAATAGGCGAGAGAAAATACTGCATACTGGTTACTTCATTCGGTTTTACGGCACACATCAAAAACATGGTGGAACCCTTCTAGGGAATTTCATGTCGCTGTCTCGTTGCCAGCTGTGAAAAATAACACTTCTTGATTCTTTTTACATTAGTCATGAATTAGTTTTTACCATGGGCACCTTGAAGTGTGGCTTCCGATTGTATATTTATCGCTCATACGTACATATACAAATAATCAATTTGTACTTAACGCGCCACTAATCGTATTACCCACTGACTAATTTAACGATGATCTTATATAGACGGTTGACGGATCGGCTTGACTGAGAATTGCAATCGATTTCACGACATCCCACTGATAGTAATGAATATTGAGTCGTAGTTGTACCAAAACGATGCAGTTGAATATGTAAAGGGCACGGAATGACTAAGTACATAAGTACTGTAACTAATTTATTGATCTTGGAAAGCAGCCAATTCAAGGGGACCATATTACAGATACATAGATTCGTATTGCGTTATATCTATTCGGTGATACTTATTAACAATATAAAGCTTATCAGAGAGACTTTAGAACGTATTTAAATTTTGTCTCCTGGCTTCAAAATATTCACTACTATTTCATTTATTTTAAGGGTAGTATTCAAAAACCGTATAAAATGAATTAATACAAAGCATACAACGATGAAGACATTAACTAGGATTTGCCCTGGAAAATTATTTGAAGTCAAATATTAATAAATATAGCGACTCAATAAGCACTTTCTATAGAATTTATTAATAGATCAGTACGAAGTCCTTGCAAACAGCGTTTAATAACATCGTGATTCTGGTACGAAAAAAAAAACTTTATTAAGGAATACGTAAATTTACGGAACCGTGAAACGTTTCACGTATGGAAAAGCAGCTCTTACAATTTTTACCTACCAATTTATTTGCCTATTTATTCTTCTCTACTACTTCTTCTTACCGATATACTTCTTACCAATGCTACAGCAGGCAGAAATTGGCTCCTATATTTTTAATTTATTGGGGCGGCATTTAATTTAATTTATATAATTTTATTTATTGGCATTTATAACTCTTAAATACTCCAAGTCCTATAGCACAACATATTGTGATTATATACATAGTTACAAATCAATACAAATACGTATACACACAGACAAAGACGCCTTTGTATTACATATATATGTATACACATATAGAAAGTGGTGCATAACATTTCCAATTCAGTTAACGTCTAACCGTTGCGATCATCGCGAGCCAACCCGTTGTTATTACTACTTGGTCGAGATTCCGATAACGACTTCTACGCACTGAGCTTATTAGGACTGAGCATTATAAAAGCTATTATTACTGTTCACATGCGTAGGATATCTTTAAAAAGTGAATCTACTATTTAAAACACCTCCGGTTCAGGGTATCCATTAAGATTTGTGAATTTTGCCTATTACGGTTTATGGTTATAGAAATATTGTTTCAGATGAAGAATAAAATGGCCAGGCCTTTTAAAATTATGTAAAATTTACATCCAGTGTCAAAATGATATAAATTTCAATTATCATAGCATAAGTATTTTTTCTTTCATATAAATCGCAGCTGTATATACGGTCAAGCCTTAAGCAATTTTCACGTCCTATTCAAACATTAAAGTCGGAGCACATAAATCGAGAGGAGATTACTTAATTTGTACCCTTTAGTTCGCATTTACATGTCGCTTGCCGCTAGTTACATCTGTAATAGTCAACGGGCTCGCATCGTGATCTCAGATGGTACTGTGGAATGAAAACGTAATTATTTTGGTTGGAAACTAAGGAATGGCTAAACTTTATTCTGCTAACGTGATTATGTTTTATTCATTGTCCAATTAAATAAGATCATACATTATCATACATGTATATTTAAATGAATGATTATCATTTACTTCATTGTAATTGTCATCAATGACATCATCGTTATCACAATTTTCATTTATAGGACAGATTACATTTTTCTGAGTGAAAATTTTAATGACTATCTGCCATGCTCACTTGGCTTACATTCCTCTGCCTACTTCTTAGGGGTTTTAGACGTGGTCTTACTTTGATTAAATAATTTTTACGATCAATCCATATATCCAACGGTTGCCCTGTAAAGAAGTCACACCCGATGTCATGAACGCGTTGAAGTCTTTTCTTTGCATTTACACTATTCTCACACAGTCTAAAACACCTAGACTTCTAACTGGACATAGATCGAAACTAGTAAAAATAAGCCATATTCAGACCACATTATTATACGATTCAGTGTATAATATGCATTATACGGAACTGTCCAAGCATCAACACTTAGATAGTAACGAGGCAACTGACGTGTATCCATTATTCATACATGGGAAACCAATTCTAAGTGATACGATTTCAAATATTAAATTCATATCAACGTCTTATTTTCCCATGCCGCACAGCTTATGTAAGTGAATATTTTCTATACTTGACTCTTTATTTCTTCCGTTCACACGTCAGCCTATATTTGTCCATGAGTGTGACGAGTAGCCATTTCTGTTCTAGTCTTGGGCAGCTCTACGCCTTTAAGTAGTTTACACAAGGATAGATCAAAACGGTTTATTAATGCGAATGCCGAATAATGACCTACTGGGCTGTTAAATTTATTTTAAGTAAACCTAGTAAGTATATTGTATCGCAACTAATTCCTCTTGCTCCCGAAATGACATAAGTTTAGATAAAGAAATGACAATTACTATATACAATTTACAATGTCATTCAATAGATTTCCAGCATCGAACGGAAGACAATTCCCCTTGCTATTAAGTTTGTTTGATGCAATACCTAAATTCCAGGTCCTAACATATGAAGAAAAAAATAGCCAAGTACATTTAACACCGTATTCTAAATAATTCTCCGAACATCCGTGATTAACTCGAAATAAGAATTCAAATTATTTGAATTTAGAATTTGATTTCAGAATTATTAATATCCGTGAACTGTACTGACCTCTTAACACCGGCCGCTCATGTGGTCCTTACGGGACGTAATCATTTATTAGGCATATAATTAATAACAATTTTATAAATGATCAAGACATGAATAATTTTACCATTTGAAATAGTTTGCTGGCGCACGAACATTATAATATTTTAGGCTTGACCTCGTCTGTAATTACTCTTGAGAGTGGAAGGATCTCAAGCTATTTAAATTTGATCTTTATATGTATGTATTTATTAGCAAAATAAGAAAACGCATGAATATTAATTCATATACTCTAAACCATATCAGTAGAGTTATAGAGTACTTTTGACAAGCCCAGTTTGCTATGCATATCAATAGTTTAAATAGCTAAATTTTAAACTTCTATTTTTGTATATGACATGGATAACATGACAAACTATTATTCATTGTTTCTTCACACATCTGTACAGGATATCACATCAATTCGATTTTATTTTAAACAAATGCAATTTACATTTATATTACTTTAAATAAATTATTTGGGTTATTTTTTCGTATAATTTTGCAGCGGACTTGTATGAACGATTAGAGCTTGGCATCTTATTTCATAACCGAAAATATTTATCACATAACAATATATTGCTGCCTTTGAATAAATACTCCAGGATAGCAATTTAGCACTTAATAATAAGTAAAATACTTTACAAAGCTAAGGTACATTATCTAGATGCAAACGTTTGTGTCAAAAAGATACAACCGTAATGTAAAAAAAAATATTGTTTTATAAAGGTTCTTATTGGCAATTAATTATTACATGGATGTCATGCCGTAAAGGTTGTAGGGCTAACCCTAAAGGTAATATGGAATTATGATAGCTCGATTTATACATATCGATAGATATATAATAATTTATAGTTCATAATATAAAGTTCATAATAATAGATACGAAAATATCAACATCAGAAATCAATAACCTATTATATCGATTTTATCAATTTATATTATAAAATCAGAAATATTAATAAAATAATCTATTTTGGAACTACATAATAAGGTGGTAAAATCAATATATCTGAACGCATATAACCCGTTCTATGTAACTATTATAATTCATGCATTTTTAAATATTATCCGGTTCATAGACATAGTCGGTCGGATAAGCTAGTTAATATTAATGATACGCGAATTCATGCTTTATATTCTTGCAGCGAACTCTAATCTCATAAGACACTTAACCCTTGCATCTTGAATGCACATCAAGGAATGGACCATTGCGAACAATAAAAAAGTATCCAGGCGCAATTATCGCAGTAATACTGGTACTTCTCGTAATAACAACCGAATCAAGTCACGTAGCTACGCAACGAGCCAACGCCGCTCAATTAGAGGGTCGGCGCCATAGACGTGATAGCAAACAGACACGGCATTAGTAATTTTTGTGTACATTAACTATTGTACACCGTCAAAACTGTATTTAAGTGTTTTATGAATTCATAGCGAAGATAAAAAATAATACTATTATTTGAGTCTTAACGTTATTTTGTACATAAAATATTTAAGCATCGAATAATTATATGTAGATATGATTATGTAACGTTAGATGATTTGCATTTGCAATGCATTCAAATCAAATAATTTTAGAATAATAATGATATTAGAGCAACAGATTGAATGGTAATCACGCCTAAATAATTTTGTACTGTTTAAAAACATGTTATAGATAATAACCTGGTTTTATAAATCTCGTAGTATAGCAAATTTCATAAAACATGTATAGTACACAAAATATGAGCAAATGTAAAAAGTTTGTCATTTCTACTCATTGCACAGTCTATGATCGTATCTGTATCGCGATCCGCACCCATAACGAAGACGGACTTATCTAAAATTTCTAATCTCGTGACTCATATACATACGTTCGCAAAATTACCTCGATAAGTTAGCTACTTGTGGACAGCGCTGGAAACACCGTTACGAGAATCTACTTTTATAGTCCCTACACACCTACCTTTTAGATGTCACTGAACCGGTGACGCATGCAGTATTCAAAAGAAAAATTGACGGCGCTCCTTGAATATTATACTAACATTTTTGTTAATTAACATTATCTTTTTATCAATTTAACAAAAGGTGGTGTGACAGAATGAAGAAGACAGTAGGGTATTTCAGGATTCGAAAGACCCAGGATAGGAACGAGAAGAACTGCGTTGATTAGGGAAGCCCTATATTAAACACTAGATCTTTAGATTACGACCGTGACGTTCTCTTTCTAAGAAGCGACCCGTGTCTAATACGGGAATGATAAAGAAAATGATAATGTATCTCCTTTCAAGAACATACATATTACGCAAACGTAACATCATTCCTGTGATCCCCGAAAAGATAGACAGAGGAGTGACACTACCAGGTTGCAGCAGTTACGTTTACAACCATAGATGGTGGTGGTGGAAAAACGCAATAGTGCTGGACCCGAGATTTGTACCCAAGACCTCTGGCAGTCGGGCTTGCAACCAACACGACAGTCATATTATTTATTATCTATTTATTTCCTTATGGTCAGTTTTACCGATTTAAAAAATTATACAGATTACTGGGCACCTATCGCTAAAAAGTGTAATTAGTTTATGTCACTGTATTTTTATGAATAGTCGCCACAATGAAAAACTTTCGTTGATATTTGCGTTTTTATAAAATATTATAGACAAATCATAGCAAGAGACTGAAGACTTCATCAAACTGTCGAATAAACCATTATTGAAATTTAATTTTCTTGTACATTGTTTATTATATTACTTGTGTACGGGCACATGGAGGACAAATAAAATAAATAATTTATATTATTTTTCTTTAGTTATTTATATTACTGCACATATTAGTTTAAACCGATTTGATGTATGCTGTTAAATTCGCCATTAAAACATTTTTTCTAGACCAAAGTTTATCAGATAGAGACCGGTTTCAATGAATAATGACCAATTGTCAGATAGTTAAGCGATTTAATATTTTCCCTCCGAGCGAATATTCTAATTTCTCTTCAGCCATTTATATCACAGATTCATACTACTTAAAATATAGTTGGTATTGTAATATGAAATTATACGGCTAGCAATTTGTAGAAGTAATTATATTTTTACCTCGTAATAAACGTAACTTCACGCCTGTAATCCCCGAAGGGGTAGGCAGAGGAATGCAGAACATTCCCACGATTCACCG
>DWEI01001717.1:0-15960 GCA_018245875.1 Mysoria ambigua
GTTACGTTTACGTCCCATTATACAATAAGTGGTGAGTCTATCGCCATACACCGGGCCCATGTCCAAACTCCTGGCTACTTCTGGAAAATCTGTGTTATAGAAATGCAGTAGCGCTCGGACCCGAACTTGAACCCAGGACCTCTCTATCAACCAGGCAGACAATTAATTAAATTGGCGACAAGCTGTATTTATTAATGAATTAATTCTCTCAAGCTTAAATCCGCTAATAGAAATACACTTTGAAAGAAGGCAGCTGTTAAAGTCTAATAATATTGAAATATTATTGCCAATTAGTTTTGTAAATGAAATTGGTAACCAGATTCTTATTACGTCATATTTAGTAATCAAATTGTTATGTAATGTGGTTAATATTTTTATATGGCTGGCAAAAATTGAATGTATTAAAGATTAATAAAATAGTTTTAAATATGCATACAAAAATTTATTATGAACGTAGTTCATAAATACGTATACGTTTGATCTGCCCTTACCTATTTTTATAGCGAAATAGCCTCTTCACAAACTTCAACTCTCAGTAGCTGTCACCCTGGCCACGATATTGTAACAGTGAAGGGGAGATAAAGGGTACGAAGATTAATTCCACGCCACGAGCCACATACTTATGGAATACAATATAAAAAATGAAACATCACACGTGTAGTGCCTAAAATGAAGACTGCCACGTCCTCCCAGTGCCGCTACGTCCCAAAACGGATTCGACGTTGAGACACAAATTTGACCTCCGAGTCGCTACTGAAAACTTAAAGAAAAAAAAAAGTTAAAAAACAATAGTATTGGATCCGCGGGTCGAACCCAGGACCTTTCATTCAGCAGTCACGGTTGCAAAATCCCTCTACCGACGAGGCAGGCCGAAGACAATATCAAATTTTAATTATGTACTGTTACTGTTGCTATAATATTTTATTCAATTTAGCATTGGATCGGATCACACATTTGTCGTACGGAGTAGGACGGAAGAGAGTTGAAACATTGCCAGTGCAAAACCAAAAACATTACACGAGTGTTGCAGTGTTATTGTTGTTGTGTTAGATGTTTAACTAAATAAATACAATAAAATTATGTTCAATGAAGGTAAAATTCACCACGTGAATTTACTATATACGAACATAATATATAAATAATTGAACACTAAGAATACATTTATAGTCAACACTACCACGCACACCAGTCGCGATAGTCATAATTATTATTCATGAGCTATGTACAGATAACGGTATTTATAAATTGTAATTTTAACCAGTCTTCATATTTGGAAACACGATGTCTTTTCGAGCACAGTGTGAACAACAAATTAAAGCAGCCATTCAAATATTCCAATATACAATTTATAATCAAACTTCCGTTTCATAAAGTAATTAATATTAATGAAAATGCCATTGTTAGGTGTAACAATGATCATATTGTTTTAATTCAAAAACATTGACACCTAGTTAATCGTTAAGTAAAACCAAAGGACAGTGTGGCACCCTTAGTTATGGCGTAGTCCACATTAATAACTTGTAATTTTTTTACTTTATTGTATACCCCGATCTAATTGCTAGGTTTATTTGTTTACACGCATACGGCTAAGTATAACTTCCTTTAATTCAATACAAACATTCAGAATTATATTACGGCGGTCCATTATCATGCTGTATCATTATATGTGTGCGTACATTAATGGCGTCATGCAACGAGCCGCGCAATCAGAGTTGTTTCTGAATAAAAAATTCAAAACATACCAATTCAGCTTCACTGGAATTCTAACAACGCGATTAAATAATCCGGCGCAGCTTTATTTATAAAAAAAAATATATTCAAAACAAACTGCTTGCATCTTTTGAGCGGTTCTTTTTTTTTTGACATAACAAATACATACTCACACGCTCGCCATTCACGTGAATCGAATGCGTTGTTCAAAACGCGCACGTGTGTTCTACGGTTAGGGCGTATGTGAAAGGGCCATAACAAAATGGCCTACCTATACGAACACACCACAGGAACCGGTTCAAGGCTGGAGGGCCCGAGGGCCGGCCCTCCGTGAGACTAGCGAGCGCGGACCAAAGAAACTCGCGACGCAACGTGTGACCCAATTTTTGTTCCTTGCGTGCCTCTCTGCCAGGTGATAGTTGCATTTCATTACGCGAGGGGAGCTCGACACGTGTAACGAAAAACAAGCGGAATTATGTCCCGACCGTTCCCAATTTGCGTTCTCACAACGTGCACACCGACCCCCGCGGACTGTATTACCGCGCGCTAAGGTGTAATCGCGGCAGACGCGAGCTGAATCCGTAAGTTTGGCGGGGCACCGCGTCTCAACTCGTTCGTATCCCCGGTGTTATTGTGAGCCTTTTGTCCGCAGTCCGCACATCTGTGTGACCTCTGAATAGCCATTGAATACTAATAAATTAAGGCGCGTAGTTTTCGTGAATGCGGAGTTGTGATAAAAATGGTATAAAGAGCCCCTCTCTGTTCGGTCACTGAATCTTGAATTGTCCAGTTGTGATTGCATGTTAAGTGCGTAGCATGTGATGTGAGGCAGTTGCTTGATTAATTTTATTGTAAAAATAATTTGCTATTGGAATTGTGCTTGTAACACTATTAAACAAATTGCAGCTGGTAAAACTCCAACGAATTCAATAAATAAATAAAAACTTGTTTATCTTTTTGGCGCTTCTTTCTAAAACCTGTTATAAAACTTCTCTTCAGGGTTGCGGCAGTAAGTCGCGCAGCTCAACCGGTCCGTTAAAGAATTTGGAATATTCGGTATTGTTACATAATATTATATGCAATGAAATTTGAGACGATAAGGTAGAAGAAGCATGTATATGTTCTGTTTAGCTTCTAATAAATTATCTAGGTATGTTAAATAACCATTTGACAATGAACTTATATGAAAAAAACAGTAAAAATCGTTATAAAGGGAATTTCCGCTAGTAAACGCAACATCACGCCTGTAATATCCGAAGCGGTAGACAGAAGAGTGTTGTATACTCCCACGTTTCACCAGTAACGTTTACGTCACATAATAGTAATAGGCGGTGAGCCTATTGGCATACAACTTAAATATTTTGAGACTCCGAGCAACTACTAGGAAACGAAAATTAGATAAATTTAGTAGTGCTCCAATCCGGGAATCGAACCCAGGACCACCTGTTCGGCATTCACACTTACAATCAACACGAGCAACGAAGTAATGTGTTACCATATTGTTTGTTTCCTAATTAATAATTATGAATAAATAAATATTTCTAAATATAAATCCACAATTGCATATTATAAAAAGTAAATTGTTATGTATGTACGAATGTACCGTATGTTGTTCGTGTATGTACGTTAGTAATAATTACGAAATAAACCCTTCAGGCTGCGAGGGCAAAAACTCCATGACCGGCAAGTCGAACGTGAAGCCCCTTTGGCGGACGCGGCTGGCAAATAAATATTGCAAGCTCTTACTTGGTAGTACTCAGTACTCAGCTTGCGAGTGATGAGTGGTTCAGTACTATTGGAATATTTCTACAGTACACTCTGCCCATGTGCCAGGAATACTACCGCAGAATGATTTGCCGATGTGCCAATGTTTAGCCTTAAAACGGTCGCGTTTGGCGCACCGTTGCAGTTCAGTTGAACGCACTGCCAGTCGTTGTGCTAAATAGAATTTATTATAATGTATATCAATGATTGTAACCATTGACACGCATCGTCACGATTAATATTTTGTACACATATGTTCAAGGGAAATATAAAAGGAAATAAAACTAGTTTTAGATGCTTGTAATTTTTATTTCCTCAATTATAAATTATACGATTAAGGACGATTTAATGCTACAGGAATTCATAGCATATATCATAAACATGTACCGATGAATTTATCGAGCACAAAGTTAACTTATTTTTGTATTTCGATGTTACGATACAGAATACTGAGGTATAAGGAAAGCTATAAATAGTATCGGATACAATAAGAGTATTCATACGAGATCAATTTCAATGCTCTTGAAATGAATATTTACGACAAAAAAGAAGACAAAGAGACCTTTTGTTTTCCACAACACGTTCATATCGCGAGGCCCTGCTCCAGTGCGCCACATAAGTTGATCTGATAATTCGCGTCCATGGAAAAATATATAAAAACTCTTAATACAGTATCTATGTATGTATCTACAGTCGGTGTTGTGGGTAAAACCTTTAGTTACATGTATAATTATGTCTGCATTTGTCCTATATTTCTTGTTTATTTCGCTTTGATTCATTTTTAGGTTTTTTAGTTTTACGAAAATAACGCCGTCAAAATGTTGTGGTAATCTTCAACTTGCTAAATATTAAATAGAAAAGTTTACGCTCAGTTTCCTCTTGTCTGTCTTTTATCTTTCAACTTTTCCTTTGTTTCAACAATTGGAAGCTTTAAAATAAAAAAAAAAGAATGAGTTCGTTTTAGTTGTGCAAGACGTTCCATTTTTAAAGCTTCCTGTTCGAGAAAAGTTTCCCACGGACCTGACTGAGAACGGAATACGGAACCTTAAAATCCCCCTGCCGCCTGACCCACATCTAAGGGATAATTGTGGAATAAATTGTTTAATTATTACTTTTATAGGTCACTGCATAATGTTCGCAGGTGCATCCGAGCGTGCCTACACCTGCTTGGGGTTGTTCAAGGTTGCATGGTCGTGGCTGTGTTTTTTTTTTACAATTTTGTTTTTCGATCTCGTGCACGCAAGGACCTCGTAGAAACTAGTTTTAATTGCGCATTCTACGAAATGTTGTTTGTGTTTAGTGTCCTATTTTTGTTCTAGCCGTTTTATATATTCCACTTCCTCAATAAGTTAGTTTGTATTTGACAGTGCATTTGTCGTTTAATTAAGTTTTTTGTCGTTTTATTTTTAGTATAAAATTTTAAATCGTTATTTGAAAATTTAATTCGCTTTTAAGATTACTTACTTGAGATATTTTATCGAATCGCTGAAAGTCAGAACGTCATGGTATCACATTTTTATTTTCACCCAACGTCTTTTTATTACAATTTAATATCGTTAATTGTAACTTTACTCGTTTTTTAATGCTACAGAAATAAAGAATAGAAAATTATATACCTACATCGCAATGGTCATGTTATAATTTTGACGATAATATGTATCATATTGAAAATTCAAGTAAATGACAAGACAAAGACATAAGATAAAAACCCGATAATAATTACAATTAATTTAATTAAATATTGTACATTGACCTATTTAACTTCACGCGTGTAATCCGCGAAAAAGTAAGCAGAGGAGTGTGATACACTCCCAAGTTTACGTCCCAGTATGAATAGGGTGGTGAGCCTATTAAACTATTAATAATATTATAGCCACTATTACACATATTCGTTCACCTAATTACCGGGAAATTTTGATAAAATTCTTACACATAAAAATAAATTCTACTTAAA
The DNA here is from genome assembly GCA_018245875.1 of Mysoria ambigua. Taxonomy (NCBI): domain Eukaryota; kingdom Metazoa; phylum Arthropoda; class Insecta; order Lepidoptera; family Hesperiidae; genus Mysoria; species Mysoria ambigua. Next base: position 5,429 of record DWEI01001717.1, read on the forward strand.
TAATGAAACAAATACTTTTGATTAGCTAGACGAGATAAAAGTTTACATACATTTAAAAAGTAGTAAAAGCATACATTAACTTTATTATAACTGTTAATTACAATGTCCATATTAATAGCGACTATATGTAATTACTTGTTATCCTGTCAAAGAAATTCATACTACACAGGCTACAAGCGACTACTTTCAATTCCAATATAATTTCTCTGACCGGTGCCCGTTTAAGCATCGAGTAACAACACGAATATACTATCATGGTGGCTATAGGCATCCTGTTGGACCGGCAGACCTTGATCTCACAAAGGGACCCTCGTCGATCTGCCGGCGGGCTAACCTTGGGTTATTTTTAAACCACGCCGCCTGCATTCGAATCCCGTCGGGCGACGCCTTCCGATTGTTACATAATGCGAAATTATAGTTTGCATTTTTTTTTTCCCGCTCCCCGTCTCACCGTGAAAAGCGTGTGGCCCTGTCATTTCGGTTTTATGGCCTTTGTTTTGGCTCTCACATATTTTATTTCTTTTCGCCGAATCGTAAAAGGAAGACGCAATGAAGGGTTAGTCGTTTTTGTATAGTGATGTGGATTATTTATGGTGCGGAATAATGGCCGCTCAGGAGTCCGCCGCTGCGTATCGGGGCCAGCTGTGGATTTTCCAAATTCCCAATTTTATTTTGTTATTACACATAAATATCTTTCGGTACACTGTTTTCACACGTGCCCATCACCGTTCGATACGCAACATGACAAGCTTCTCTTCACGACCGCGTCATTCCTTTGTGGCGTTTGTGACACGTTAACTCGATGCTGTTATCACGGTAGCGTGCATACGACCCCCCCTTTTACCGTGTTGTTTGTGCATTGAAAGAAATTGGATACCTTATAAAAAAAGACACTTTGGAAATACCAGGAACCCGTTTAACTCGTTTCGGTACAGACGTACGCTCTGTTCGTTTACTATTTTGCGCAAAACATGCGATGCGAGATAATTTTTGTTTTACTTGTACAAAAACGACGGACCAAACATTCCACCGCTCAGAGGTTAGATAAAACAAAATGAACGTAAAAGATAAGGTTGTGGGATTGATATTTTGGATTATACACGTAAGCTACAGTGACATCTCTAAATAGCCGCATATCAAAACCTTCTTCTGTAGCCACGGTTTATTGTGTTCATTATCATAACATTCCTCGACAGATCTATTTAAAATTCATGTTGAACGTATGACATTATATCCTTCTCGTTTCATTGATCACATGCAAATTCAGTTGAATGTGCGCTTTAACTTGGTAGGAATGGCTGTTTAAATTGTCTGGATGGACGCCAAACGTTCACTCGCTTCCAAGTGGCTGTCTCTAAGTATATATTTATATTATTATACTTTTCATAACAATTAAGACCGTGCTTTACAATATATTCGCAACATAAGTAACATTGCAATCAAGCATTTTCTTAGTTGATTACATAACAGCAATCGGTTTCACAGATATTTAAAAAATATTGGTACTTGTGAAGATATATAAAGTATTAAAATGTTATAATACATTGATTAAGACAGAATAAAAATAATACAAACATTTTACTGACACAATGAAAATATAGAGAAATATATTTACAGGCAAATTGGTGTCATTAAAAATCTCCTTCACCGAATACTGCCCCATTTCATCAAATCGTACAGCTATGCTTTGAATGCCAGCAATGTTTCCATGTCGAGTTTGAATCGATAAAACGTCCAATGTTTTTCAAAGAGGCACGTTTCTTGGAACATTCGTTTTGTAAGTTCTCAAATTTCAACGCTCTCTTGCATAACTGTGAATTTAACACACACACACTTCATATTGTGCTTTACATATTGTGGTCTGATCTTATTTTCTTTCACTAAATGCATAATGACAGCTTTCAAAACGTTGTTAATTAACCACTGATATCTTTTATATTATCATTAAATAACTTTATTTCTTGACGTATTTGAAAGTTTTTCAAAGATAAGTTCGCATTAAGTTTCCTAAACGTTAAAAGTGTTGAGGGTTTGATAGAAGTGAAATTAGTTTGCGATGATAATGAAGTATTAACTTTATTGTTAATTAAGCAGTTCTGTCTTTTAATAGTCTAATAATATCTAATAGATTAATTATTAATGGCGAGGTAAAAATATAAAAGTTACTCAAAAGAAGCTCCAACTTTAAATTTAAGAATAGTTTTAACGTACGCCTCAAGTCAAGCGAATGTTCACAATAAAAGGCTTGAACTTCTAAAAGGCGTAACAGATTGCACTTAAATTCACAAAAGATTAATTTCGTGCCACTTCCTTTGTACTTTAGGGAATACGAAGGGATAGATAAGCATCTGTATTAACAAGCTGATTTGTATCTTAAAATTGTTGTAACTCTTTTGATTACCAGCTTACATATTTCATGAATTAAGCAATGGACAAAATTTTTATTTGTGTATACGCGGGATTTTTGTGTTAAAATACTCAGGTGAAATAAAATAGTGTTGCTAGTATTAAAATTGACTAAACGTGAAGAAATACCTATAGCATTCTTCGTAGAAAAATGCAATATAATACAACAATAGGCGATAACCAAAAATGCCAATGGGATATGAGTGTTAGAAAAGTGGAATATAGAAATTGTTCATTTACAATTGAAATATTGTGTATCGATGTACCTTTTGTGTTAAAGCAATATTATTACGGAAGTCTAAGTGAAACAAACTGAGTTGAATCGAACTAAAATGTTCCAAATACAGTTGTCACCCTCTATTATTATTTATCAATCAAATCAAGCGTTTGCTAAATTGAATTAAACATTTAAAAAATGATATAATATTATTGATTAAATAAAAACCAAGCAGTTGTAATTTTTTTAAGATTTTAATCTATTAACATGTTATTTAATGTTTAAACTCAATTGCGTTGTAACGATCAAGAGCAATTTGACGAAGAAATTAGTTACTGCAATAGATATAGCAATAAAGTCGTCAAAATTATAGGCTTTATAAGTTGCTGCAGCGGTTCAATCATGATCATGAGATAAGACTAAGAAAGTTTAATACGGGCTACGGCTAAGTCGTTCGCGTAGGGACACCGTATAGACATTATGGCTATGGCGATAAGAGTGAATATTGTATATTCAGGGCGTTATCGTCAATAGCAAAAGCTGTGTTACACGAAAGTGGCAGGTGTATGCAAAACACATGCTTTGATTTGTTGTGTCGGTAAAGGTGTTTCGCAAAGATTGACGTCCCCGTACTCAAAGATAAGTGAAACGACAAAAAATTAATGTCGGTTACCGAAATATGGAATATTACTTAATTAAGTTTTTATTTTTGTTTGATGTAAGATGATAAAAATAATGTCGAATAAGTTATTTTGAACGAATTTCACTTGATCGAAAGACGAGCAACAAAGCTCATACCGCGGCAGTATTTTTTTGCGATCGGTAATTAAATCGTATCTAAGTTGGAATCAATCTATACACAAAGAATTTATTTATGATATATCATAAAAAGTTTGTCATAAAACTTTCCCAATCCACAGCTGGATCTACGTCTTATGGCCTTATCGCGCCCTGTGAGTCCACTGAGATTTTGTTATACATATATTGATTTCGGTTTAAAGATTCTTTATTGTATTAAAGAAAATATAAAGTTTCGTTTATAAAGACAGTATTAAAACTAACTTATAACATGCTGTTCAGTGGATATAATTTTAAACATTTATACACAGAGAAATACAAAGCAATAACAATAAAATCATGGGAAAATAAAACCAAAAATGTTTATTATAGAAGATTTACCATAGTGATAGATATATGTGATATAAGCGCACCATAATTATTGTTCAGCAATCCATGTAGGTATTTATTGAATATAACGCAAGAAAATGCAATTAGAGATCATAATATATGCAAACAAATCTAATAGTTGCAACGCATTACATATTCCAACATGAGCGCTTGGCAACATTAAATCTGTTCTTAGGGCATGTCGCGAGTACGAATCTTTTTCGCGCGCGACCTAATTGCTCGGCGCATGTCGCCAGGTGAAGACGATTCTAAAACTGCCTTCGGCGACGCGGCAATGAAGACTCTCGTGAATCGGATATAAAAAAATACATCTGCAATAACAATAAACAGCTCGCGTAACGGTATAAAAAATACATAACATCACGCCTGTGATTTCCGAAGAGATGGGCAGGAATGTAGTACAATCCAGAGTTTCACCAGTTAGTGTTACGTCCGAATATGAAATAGGTGACAAGCCTATTGTCATATCGGGCAAATTTCTAGACTTCGAGCCAAATAAGAAGTTTCAATTTAAAAAATCGAGTAGTACCTGACCCGGCAATTGAACTTAGAACGTCCTGATCAACAGTAACGCTTGCGACCAACACGACCGACGAGGCGAGACAGTCACCTTCGTCGAAACGAATGTTTTTTCCTGTAAACGTTGGCACTTCGCTAACGCATGAGTAATTCAAATATATGCACAACATGAATTCAAATAGAAAATAGTTTTTCTCGTGGTTGGCAATCTTTGCATCATATTATAATTGTGGCAATGATTTGTAATCAAAATAACATAAATAAACATTATTTATTTAATTCCGGCACTGGTAGATCTCGGTGTGGCGCGCTATCCCTACGCACAATTACATTTCCTTGCCGCCTATGGGCAGCAGCGTAGGCGGTGTGAGAAGCTGGGCTCTGCCATACTCAACTCGTACGCCCAGTGCGAGGATTATGGGCATAATCCCTTAGTTTTAGCACTCGACCGTAATCGTCTGATAATGATTTATTGAAATAAATACGATAATTATAACGTATGGTGCAATATTACCATGCTCATTATGAATCCATTGATTATTTATTTGATGACACGGGTCTATTCTCTGAGTGAAAATTGAACGAAAAACCCTGACCAGTTGCAGATTGACAGACTTCACACACGTTGGAGAACATTATGAACTCACAGTATTCGCCTCGTCTCTATACTCAATATCAAAGTATTAGTAATGCATGTGAGTTGTTAAATAAATTCTACTCGTAAATGTACAAAGTCATGAACGAAAGCTCGGAGGATAAATATAAATGATTTATTATATGATAGAGATATTTGGCACTCAGTGGTCTCTGCATATTCCGTATGTGTGTATGTTTGCTAATATATCTTTTGTACCGGACACCAGATATCAATGTAAAAAGATTACTGTTCAATTTGGTACATAGTGTAATCGTGTCTTACATACATAAGTATTTTTATAATGTGACTATTATAAATGTGTAACATAACCATGAAGTGTAATAAACAAGGAAAATTCGATATGATATTCTGAACTAAAACGCACAGAACGAACACGAAATATCGACGTAGCGTTGCCATTAATTAAACACGCAAATAGAACTCTTTTAATTTGACAGGTGTTAAAGTGCGTAATAAAATTATTTCGCAGTTATTCACAAAGGGTGTTAATATAGGCGTACGCACTATATCCGGCCACATAAATATGTTCCGATCCGATATTATAACAGTTAAAATGTTTCCGCGTTATACATTAGAATTTAAAGAGTCGTATGACTGCCTCGTTGGTATTGTTGGACGCAAGCGGGACTGCCGATCAGGAGGTTCTGAGTTCATTCCCGATTTTTAGAGTTAAACCGATTTTTCTCATTTAGATTTTTTAGTAATGGCTCGGAGTCATAGACTCACCATCTATTCCATAGTGGGACGTAAACGTGACTGGTGAAACGTGGGAAGGTGCTACACTGCTCTGTCCAGCTCTTCGGGGATTACAGGCGTGACGTTACGTTTGTTCGGTCCGTATATCGTATCGGACAATATATAAACACTCGTTCACTCGTTTTAACGTTCACGAATGGAGCCGGACATGTTTGTCATTACGTTTTCTGCGTACTAAAATTACATTAGAACTCGTCATTTGATAATGAACAGTGTGAACTACTTGGAAACTAAACCTTATGAAATAATACTTATTGTATCGGAAAATAGTAATGCTAATAATACTTATTGTCAAGCGTTAAATTATGAATAGTTCATTTCGTGATAATATACCAATATAGAGTTTTTATGATCTATCGCTGTAAGAAATTGATTTTTATTGAACTCTTGAATTTTTTGATGACAGTTACTTTTTGAGCAAACTTTTTATGTTATATTCTTGTTTTAGACAAAGAGTAGGTACCCATATCAAATCATATTATAAATATACCTACATACATTTTCAAAAATTTATTAAACCTTGTAATTACCTAAACTTAACCGTGTCAGTATACATAAATAATCTTGAAAATTACTTACTTGAACTAGGTATCTGATAATGATATCTATTAACATTACAACTCACAGGACGTAACTGACTTGCAGAATCATACAATTAGACACTTAGACGGCGATACTGGTGTCCTAAGCTTCAGCAAAAAGCGGTCGCCTGTAACTTCTGTAGTAACAATTAAGGTTGTTCGAAAGATCTCTCCTCTAACAGTCCCAGTAAAAACCGAGAAGAATGTTCGCAACAGACGTGTTATTAAATCAATTTCGCAACAAACGGTAACTATCTAAGGCGATTCACAGAATAAGTAAATAGTTTGTTTTAAGTATAATCTGTATTTTATGAACATGTTTATCAACAACAGCAATAGTAGATTATATTTTCCGATTATATATCCGATCCAAATAGTAGATGGAATATTTTCCGATTTTCTGATAACTATACATTCATTTTTATTTTTTAAATATAATAAAAAATTAATATCATATACATTTAAAACACCAAAATGTCAAAATAACTAGAAATTATAGCGTTTGCCAACTGTATTTGGTGTAAGTAATGCGGTACACCTACTACTGCGGCAATCTTAAGTAATGCGGTATATCCACTATGATTTAAACTGGTCCCATACCGACGGGAGACCAGTATTCACCTGTGACGCGACAAAAGGGTCAATGGCGATTACGTGTACAAAAACGCAAATATGCCGATCAGGTTGGACGTACACGCGAATATTCTCGCCACTAAAACTTTACGTTTAAAAGCGTCGTGTGTAATCAGCCCAATACTGATACTAGAATTGCATAAGTTGCGCGTCGAATCGATTCGCGCGGACGCAACCCGCCTCAGACTATTACAAACTTGATAAGCACGCGCGATAAACAATGGTGAACATGACAAATGTTAACTTTTCACACAAACAGACATTGAATGGCCGCAACATATGTCAAAAATAACCCTTACAATTAACACTTATTGTTTTTTTTTTGTTTAACCTTTGCATTATATTATGCCCTTTGATTTTACATGGCGGAAACAAGCCGGCATGTATCTATCGTGATAGACTTATAGAATAACTATGCAATATTGAAGTTACAGCTGAGCTTAAATGTTAGCTGTTTTTCAGCTTCGTCCACTGTAACTATTCTTGATATTGGCCTTCGAAGATCAAACAGTATTTAAGGAGAGTGGTACAAATATTCCTCAATTTTATATTTATATCTTAGATATATGGAATATATTAGGTATTGTACTTTGAATGAAAGAAATACCTTCAGTGCTGTTAACAATGGACACATGTGACCGTTTCCTTTATTAGCCGCGATAAAATTCTGAGATATTCACAATTTCGAATGTTATATAGAAGAACTAGTAGTTTTACTTGTAGTTTAGGTATCGATCAAAATTGTTTAAATATTGTAAGTAGATTTTATTAGGAATATAGCTTGATTGATTCATGTTATTCCATACTGAACTATTTCTTAGATTTATTTATGTATACCAGCACTACTTTTACCGATGGCTCTTACTAATATAGGTAAGTCTTCATAATCGGCATGCATGTATGAAAAGAGCCAGCCATAATTGTAGAAGTAATTCAGGGCTAAACTGACAGAGATTTTTGGCAGATGATGTTCTCGAATACTATTTATTCTTATAAAATCTCTCTTCGTAGTACTATGGCATTTGTTTCGGGCCGTGAAAGCAATTTATGAGTGTCATTTCGGCGTAAGTTCATTTTACTTAAGCTATTACCGATGTTGTTTCCCACAAATGATAGGTTACGGAGTTCATAAATTCGTTTAAATGGCTGAATAATCCGCCGGTCGATAAACATAATCGAGCACTCCATTAAATGTCATAGCCGTTTGTGGCCGCTTTGGCTGTTATTGATATTCGCTTTTCGTATTGTTTAAATAAAGTAAAAGGTAGGTTTCATAAAGAATACGAAGCGATTATCAAATATTAATGAACTTCTAAATCTGTTTTAATATTGTAAATGTCAGTATATGTGACCTTTTAAAAGTTCGTACGTATTATTCTAAGTACATACATCTTCGAAAACAAAATTGAAGTATTCTACACAGAAACTAGACTAACCCTTGAGACTCCTCATAACAATATATGAAGGTAGTTGTAGAATCGAGAAATGTGACACTTTAATAACGCATTGTTAGTAAATATATCGAATTAACAATGATCACGTCCAGAGAGACCAAATGAAGAATTGGTGCTTTAAATTTTCTTTATATAAAATAAAAGCAAAGTATAGTTCTTATTTATTGTTATACTCTACACATCTGATTTGTAAATGGATCAATTTTCGTTCTCCATTTTATGAGGTTCGTTGTTGCATATCGATTATGTTGCTCTGTCGCTGAACATAATATTTACACTTTATGAATACAACTTTTATCTCTCGTTATATAAAGCCGTTTGTCTCTTTTTATCGGATTGGTTTTTATGTTCTCACGCTGCCGGGCCACATGGTTTTCATTGCGCGCCTTTTATTCTTGTTGGGTGCCAGTTTTGTGATCTCATGACATCATCGATCCACGTAAGTATAAATTTAAGCTAGTTTGTGTGTTCATATGTTTCAATGGATGCGAAACGATTGATTTATGTTTCGTTTCAAGTCGTCCGGGGTGATGTCTGTATATATAAATACTGTTGTTTTGGATTAATTTTAATTGACTTTCGAACACAGCGCATACGGTGTGTGTTACAATTTATTAGTGTTACAATGACGATGTCTCATTGTAAACAATGGTTCTAAGTTTACACAATTATACATTAATTTAAATCTTAAGTCATTAATAACATTATGTTTCGCAACGATTATATAATCGATAGCGTTTCTATGTTTCTTGGTGTGCAAAAAATAGCCAATATGTAGAATTAAAACGGGTCGTCATTAATCACAACATCGTATGAACGTGGCCGCGGTCAAAAAACAGCACAGCCCGAGTCGTAAATTAGAACAGTTTTTGAACCAACTCGTGTTGGCAATAAAACGAGATTTGTTTATTAAACTTTAATATTCATTATTACTAATAGATCATCTAGTTTTTATTATACGAGTATCATACACAGCTCTACATCATTTGTAATTTGAACGTTGAACGCTTTGAAGTTTTTAATGCACACTCAAAACTGTATGGTTTTGTTTTAACAACTACTTACTGTCTATAGTACTAAAGTTGTATATCTGTTCATCAGTACTATAAAACCTTCCAACGCTATTTCTAGGGAAACGGAATAATATTTCTGATGATGACCAAGTATAGTGTATATTCTGCACTTGCCTCAAAAAATGTTGCGTATGATTTGCTCTTTGTAAAATATATATTCCAGGTCATTACTATCTATAATACAACTCCCATGTTGTAGTTAAGAATGTCAAGCATTTTGAAACAAAAGCAACAGAAGTCTTCGATATACGTTATATAAGCCACAGTTGCCGGCAAGTTTATGTGTTTTCGGGACGGTATTAATATAATTCGAAGAGATAAAAGTTTCCTCATTATGTTTTTTCGACTTTATAGTGAAAAATATTATTAAATCCTCGAAATAAATCATTAATTATGTTCTGTAAAAGCCGGAGTTGGTACAAACAAATTTTACATTCCCCTTGAAATTGATTTATGCTGATTAATAATAATTGAAAGTAATCGATTATTATATCCAAAAATATTTATCGTACTCATTTAATCATGTTGTTGTGGTATTTGTTGGAAGATTGTTCTTTTTGCATTACATAACCGAGAAATGACTGTTACAAATTTGACCTCCTTTAAATATTAAACACTTGCTATATAGCTGCTCAAACATACCACAAATCCGTAAAGTATTAAATCTTTACGTCGAACAACTACTTATTTTATAGACAAAAGAAGATTGACTCTTTTTTCACGCATTTCTGGATACTTCCCTCAGTAAGCAAGCGATACGGTTTGAAGTCATATATACTTAGATCACAAAGAAATGAATGTCGGGATGGTGAAGGGTAGTGTTTAATATCCTGTACATTTACCACGAGTGAGTATACAATTGTTTTTAAATGTACTGCATTCCTAGGTAATAATAAAAAATAAATAAAAAGTATAATAACCATATCACGATAATTATAAGTGGTTCTATGGAAAAAAGAATGAAATTTTTGGAAACTTTTAATATGCGAAGAATAACTCACAGAATTATTTTATTTGTAAATGTATTTATATGTACTGTTTTTTGAT
>DWEI01001718.1:0-15960 GCA_018245875.1 Mysoria ambigua
TTTTTAAAGAGGTGCGCGCCAGAGATTTGAACCCGGTCTCCCGGAGTGAGAGGTCGAATTTCAAACCACTAGGCTATGACTGCTGTATCACAAGGATTATGAATGGGTTATGAAGATTTTGTTCGTTTCAAACTCATAAAAAGTAGGTTTGTTAAAATCTATTTTTTGCTTACCTGTAAGCAACCTGGCGTGAGTATAACAGTAACAGAGATTGTGAATTTTGTAGGTTTTTATCATTACATGTATCAGGGCGTCATGGGAAGTGTGCATTTTATTGAAACGGACAAGAGATCACAAAGACGATTTGCATACCATCTCAACTAGGTGACGTATGTCATTTTTATCTTTACTTTGTATACTGCGTTTTGTATCAATATTTTATCAATATAATGTTAAGTGACCATGTTAACTTCTATATACGATGTCCAATTATTATTTGTTACTAAAAAACTTAACGGCTGTTTTGGAAAATAAATATTCACTATAGTTTCAACTCGTTCAGTTACATCGACTACCGTTATCGACGGTAACTAGATTTGTTATTAACAAGAATGTAAATTATCGGAATAGAATTGTAACTTTTTTAATAATAAATGGTAGCGACCTCAAGTATGCGATGATGTTGCAAGATTTTTTCAACAGAAGGGCTGAAGCCCGGCCGGCTGGCGACAGATGATAAAATATGGATGAGAGGTCGTGTAACGTGGTTAGAATTTTTCACGCAAGATCCTTAACTTGTGATAAAAGATCTGCCGCACATTTTTAACCAAGATTTCTCGTGTCATCGTGCCACAAGTATTAGTTTTACAGTTTTACACCGATCAGGCAGGTAAAGAAGAGAAAGGTAACTATATACCTATAAGATACGTAATTTCACGCTTGTAATCCCCGAAGGGGTAGACAGAGGAATGCAGAACATTCCCACGATTCACCGGTTACGTTTACGTCCCACTATGTAATAGGTGGTGAGCCTGTTGCTATGTATCGGGCACATATCCAGACTCCGAACTATTACTAAAAAATCTAAATTAGAAAATTTTGTAGTGTTCGACCCGGGAATCGAGCCCGGGACCTCCCGATCGGCAGTCGCACCTGCAACCAACACGACCCACGAGGCAGTCAACCTATGAGATATATATACATATCAGCATCTTGATCTTCAAATCATTATATCAGTGTATTTGCATAGAATATTAGTGTTTATTAGATCACAAGTTAATGTTAAGTTAGAGAGTAGTTGATTATGCCGCACACAACGGGGTTTTGTTGCTGTTAAAGAGGGTTTTATAATTTAAAAACGTGAGACTGTATTATATTCCTCTGCCTTCCTGTTCAAGTATAAGAGACGTGATGATTTAACGTTTGTAATTGCTACACCAACCACAACGTGCGCGATCTTCAACACCATAAATTGCTTTATCCATCATTGAATAAAGAATAACGCGCCAACGATACCAGGAGCCTTTGTAACCTTAGAGGAGGAACTGAAAAATGAAAGGTCCGACACATAACATATCGAAAGGTCGAACCATACATCTGCCCCGATCTACGCACGACGATTCCTCACGAATTGCGGAGCAATTCCAACAATTGTTAAATTTCCAAGAGTGATTTCATTCCGCGTTGAAATTTCCGTTTACATCATTTATTTTTGTTTTTCGAATTGAAAATAAAAATTTAATTTCAATTTAGAATCAATTTGACTTCCAACTTGGTAATCTATCAGCAGCCGGAAGACCGGTTTCAAGTCCTGGATATGTCCGTACAGATCGTGCTGATATACTTTCATTCAAATATTTATAACTATTATCTATTCCAAATTTTTTATAACTATTACTAAATTTCAAAATTGTAATAAATAGACAGTTAACAATAAAAAGCGTATGGGTGGCAAGTACATTTTTACACTAAAATGATGTCAACGTAGTAGGAAATACGAGTTATGCATGTCTGCCTTAGCTCGGAATATTTTCACTGGCACTAATTTTACTGTAATATGTATACCGTACCAAAAGTGACGCGAAGAATTCAATTTAATTACATCGTTCGTTGCGCAGTTGGCCTTTTTTTTAATTTACGCAAAGAGGAATTAAAGCGTAACCAATCACATCATGCCATATCGACGTGGCATGATGTGATCGGTGACGCCTGGACTACACCGAGTGTCATCTTCATTGATTGCACTTAGTATGACGTGAGACCTGATAGTTAATCGAATCTGTGGTTTTTTTATTTGGCATAAATGATTGTTATTACACATTGTAAAAGTACTTTTTTCATCATAATACGTTGGTATGTCTATCCCATTTTCTCTACTACATCAATTTCACTATAATTGCCAATTCGTAATCTGAAGGACGATTTTTTAATGTCTATTCTAATTATGTTGGTATATCTGTCATTTTTATTTATCATATATGCGTGAACATCATAATCAGTGTAACTCATTATTCAGGTCTCCGATCATCGAAATTCCTTCCTTTACTACAACTCCTGTCTCCCAAGAAGCAAATAAACGTTCAAAGGCCAACCAGCAACGTGACGTATTGATTTCATTCCGTCGGTCCTACGAGTATAATACTGAAAGTGATTCATTTCACACTCGTGTAACTCCGTATCAACGTGTCCAAATAACCGAAGAATATTATGAAGCCATTTGAATTTCATATTTCACCCGTAATACGGGTAACAGGACGCGAGAAATAGGCCAAATTGAGTTTTATTACAAACTCACTCAAGTTAAGCCGGATAAAAATATATTCAAAGAAAAATTTTGAGAACCGCGAGACGCCGGCCGCTGAATACGTCCTCGTACCGCCGAGGCAAGCGCGCACACGATTCTATTCACATCGTGTAGATATTTTTATTAGGGGAAAAAATGAGCATTGCGAAAATGGGCCCACGCTGTCTACACAACGCGAGTGGTGGGGATGAAATATGCATGTAATATCACTTTTAAGATTTATTTTATGTACAAGTAACATTTTGTACATATTAGCCTGTGTTCAATGTATCTAACTGGTTTACGTTTACGTATTCTTAATTCATGAATTGTTTTAATAACATTATAATAATACATATATTATTTAATTAAACTTCATATTACGCTTATAATCCTCGAAGCGGTATGTAGATGATTCGATTAATTTAATTTCATTTTAATTTAATAATTTAAATTTCGTAATTTTTATTATTGATTAATATTGCAGTTACCGAACACGTAATATTAATAACAGTTTAAAACGCAATAATAAAAATAGTTATTATACGAATTATATTGAGAATGTAAGTTAGAGCATCTTTAGTTTTAATTTCAACATATGAATACTTTCACGCTTGTATCTCCGAACGGCGTAGGCGGAGGAGTGTCGCTTTTTCTCTCGCTTTTGTCAGTCATGTTTCCGTCCGACTCTGAACTAAGGGAAAATCTATTGACATACAGTAATTTGTGTCAAATTTCTATATAAACAAATGTATAGTAAGTATTTGTCGTCCATTTTGTAAGGAGTATTCAGAAATTCCTTGCGCTGTCCTGATTTTTTTTTTGAAGCACATATCATCTGATTTACATGGTTATGTAACTAAGCCAGTTTATTTAATGTAGAAGATAATTTAAACCATAATTTTGTAATGAGTTTTATCTTGTTATATTCATATTTTCCGCCGATTACAGAATAAAAGTATAAGGAAACAGGGCCTGCATATATTGTTTCTCCTTTTAAAATACCATTATAAGTTGGTCTGACAAAATTGTAACCGAAGACAAATTTAACCAAAAAAAATTCAAATCATTCTCAAAGTTATGAATAATTTGCAAAGCATTATTTTTGTCTAGAAATGTATGTATTTCAAGTAGTAAAAATTCATGAAAATATATAAATTAGTGTTTAATTTGGTGATCCAAAAGAAAACCAAGGTTATCGTAGCGACATAGCCCAACGGAACAGCAAGCCGATGTGGCAGTGGGCTGGTCACATCTGTCGCAGGACAGATAACCGTTGGAGCAGACGTGTTCTGGAGAAGAGACCACGTCTTGGCAAACATAGCTTAGGATGCACTCCAGTTAGAGTGACGATATACGCAAAGTGGCTGGCAGCGGTTGGATGCGAAGAGCTGAAGATCGAGCTCAGTGGGATGCTGTTGGAGAGGCCTATGGCCAGCGGTGACGGGAATAGGCTGACAGTGAGGATGATGATGACGCTGTTATTCCTACAAAGTTAAAGATAATAAAACGTTTCCCAACACTTCGGCCGGTGGTCGTAGTGTGCGCGCTCATGAAAGAGGAACAACTTGTAAGCTGTTTGTCTTGTCAGTTAATTTCACACGTTAGGTACTGGTCTTAAAGAGGAGCGATGTTGAATGGGCTAAAGTCAAATAATTACATAGACCGTAACAATATAGTATGCGTAGTTGATTACTGATGTCCTGGACAAAATGTCGTTTATTTCCATAATGTCCTTCGATACCTTATTTTTCGGTTAATTAATGTGAGAGCGACATCGACCCTTCTGTCGTTCCACTGTTGGTACATGGGCCTCCTCTCAGAATGGGAGGGTTAAGGCCATCATTGTAAAAATTACGTCATCATTAGGTGTCTTTTGTCGACTCGTTTAAGAACCTGAACGGAATTTATAAAATGATTACGTAATTTCAATAAAAATACCAAGCTAGTTATTAAACCATCTGTATTTTTCGATATATAGAACAATGTTGAAAATGCGTCTATCGTTTGTAAACTCTCAGTCCGACAAGTTGGTAAAAATTGTGAAGTTTTACAAAGTACGACCATACATTAGAGAGATACATCACTGGGCTCAGCGGTTGAACACTCTCAAATGTTGCCATTTTAATTTCACCTTGCGCGTTGCAGGGATTTCAGAGGCTCTTGTTCAAAACTAAAAGTTTGCTTTTGAGACACCTGCCCAATTTATGATCTACATAAAAATTCGTTCGCATTTCTCGGAATGTTTAAAATACAGCGTTTTATTATAGTTAATCATTCTGGTAAACGTTTCGATATTTTTGAACAGAATACTAATGACCGTCTTTGAATTGTAATAGTAGTTTTTGTTATAAAAACCCAACAGTACCTAACGGGGGATTCTACCTCTCGATCGGCACTCTCGCAACCCTTGAACCTACGAAGCGATCACAATTTGTAACTAACGGTCAACCATTAAATAGCCAAATATTGCGAATAGTTTTACACGTGCGTACAATAATTTGTGTACTGAAGTATTTTCCGCTACTAACGACACAACTCAGAACTCACGCTATTTTTGTATTTTAATAGCTATTGTTTGTATGACAACGTACCGTTAAAAACACAATTCAGATCAGTTTGAATCATAAATTGTTTCTTTCAAAAGATGCGAACCGTAAATAAAATTTTTTGCATGTTACGTAAATCGGTCCACGTAAGGCGTATGCTCTGTTGACCACCGTGTTTTATGACAAAAAATCCATTACTAAAATCAATACAATTCTATTCAACCCGTTCGTTAGATACAATTTTCCCCATAGACTTAAATTCGTTCATATCATAATTAATCATGGTCGCCACGTGTGTGCTGATAAATTGACCACGTGAAACCGAATGTAATAAAGAACAGATAGGTTTCCTCGCGATCTTCCCCTTCACAAGTATACATACAAGTTAATCTTTAAAATAACACCCAGATCGGGAGTTTCAAACGTAAGCCACTAGCCCTTTACTTCTTATTAGCTAGAAACGTGATGCCCTATGTGTTTGCGTGCGAACAATGACCATAGTAAGTTGGATGTTAGAGGAACAATTATGGGCACCTACTTCGACACAAAATTTAGTCGAAAAACGAACCGGGCCCAGTTCAGAACCCTTATTCGGACCCTTCGCAAGGAGCCCCGGACCGTTTAATCGCTTGCTTTTGTTTGTTGGCCCAATTGATAAATTCAAGAGATTTATTAATTAGTATATTATTTGAATGTTTTTTTTAAAGTATTACGTAATACGCGTGAAATCTTCATAGGCAGGCAGAGAAATCTAGTGCCCTCCCGCGTTTAACCAGTTATTTTCACGTACTGCAATGGAACAGGTGGTTAAAGTATTGGCTTTCACTGGGCGCGCATGGAGTCTGAAGCAGGTTACAAAAAAATCTAAGTTAGAAATCCAATAGTGTCCGACTCAGGATTAGCGCCCCAAGTACTCTGGACGTCAATACATTCTAAAGCAATGTATTGCTTTTTAATTTCGGCATTCAGAAATTTGAATGGTCGTTAGAATGAGTGTCCATCGAACGTTCTAGAATATCAATCCGCTGTCGCTTATAACGACCTATTCCAACAAGGAACGGTTCTAACCTAGAGCCATGCGGGTATTATACTCGCAGGTAAGTTTTTCCGTCTTTGTGTGTACGTGAGTTAGAGTTCGCTACAATTTGTCAAGATAATTTAGTATGCCTCTTGTGTATGCAACAAACACCGAATAGATACATATAATAAGTGAAGGGTTAACGGTGAAGTGGATCTGATGTTAATCTTTGCAATGAGTATGCTGAGATCTAGTACTTACTTGCTCTGCTTTATTCGATGAGAGTTTTTTTTTATTAAATGAAACAAAATCATAAATACAATAAATAAATTACAGTGACATTCACCGAGCTGGTTAAAGGGATGAAAAGTATTTCATGTCAAATTAATTAAGTTAATAAATATATTGAAAATAGGTTGACTGAAATATTTTATTTGGATACGATTAATTAACTAGTTAAGTCATCGTTGAAAAAAATCTATAAGATTGCTCTGATGATATTTTATTGTGAAATGACCAGAAAAATAGTTATAACATCCATAAGAAACTTTGAACAAAAAATTACATTTATTTTATGTTTATAGCTTTTTATTTTCCATTTTACGATAAAATGGGATATAAATAAATTTGTAGAGATTCAATGTTCTATAAATAATGTTTTATAAAATTGTCTGTCTGTGATTGATAGTTTATAGATACAGCGCGAAAATCCTTTGCAGCCCTTTTTCCAAGACAGCGGCCGAGGGACAAGGGTGGCGTCGCGACGCTTCAAATTTGAACTTAATCTTAAACGAACCCACTGTACACATCGAAATGAATAAAATTGCGTGTCTTGAAAAATATTCCATTTTGTCGGACAAATAACTTGCACAGTCTCTTTCTATCTTCTTCTATGGTATGGCAAGGTTCGCTGGGAGCTCCCTGTCACACGTATTCACTCGTTGCAATATTTCACGTTTTAAAGCTAGACGACCAGAATTCTGGACTAATTGTTCGCAATCTAGCCTATACCACGGTGTTCGTAACAAAATAATTTTTATTATAAGTTAATTTTAAAGCATTAACCAGCTCAGTGCAAATTACTAATATTAATGATTTGTGTGTATACGCCTACTAAAGAATTATGACCGGAAACAAATGAAGAACCTAACCTATATGGATAATCTATAGGCTTCATCCTTTCTAGTGGTATGGCATTGGTCCATTAACCAAACCGGTGCAATGTTTAAAAAAATTGACTTTTAACTTGTTAATTAATCATATCCTGGACTGAAACTTTTTAGGCAACCCTTTAGCAATATATTTATTGACTTAATTAATTTATCATGAAATATTTTTCATCCATTGACCAGCTCGGTGAAGGTCGTTGTATGACGGATTCTTAGACCAGTACATGGATAAAACACCTCAGAATATGTCGATTCCAGAAATCATTACATTCTACATTGCGGTATAATCACAATATTTTAAAAGTAAATTCGGACGTTTAACCCTGCGAATTCGTAACGTATAACATATACATACCAAACTACACAACTATTAAAAATGTACTTACCTTAAAATAGCTATCTCTCAGTTGAGACCGTCCCATGACCAGTGTTGAGTCCCGTGTTAAATTGATACCTTTTACGTTAACGACTTCCTTGTATTCGTAAAGTTGACAATTGACGTAAAGAATCACTGAATTCTCTTTGACAATCATAGTATATTTTGTCATATCGCCTTCGTTATCCAGGAGGAACGTCACAGATAGATTCGGCAATACAGAACTATCAAATGACATGTAATAAACATTTTCACCGATAGAATAGAAACACAATTTTAATATGGTGTTTTGTTGTGGATTTTCAATGGAAAATAAACATGATTGACCGGTCGTATTGACACTCAGACTGACATGGAAATCTAGGACGAAGGGAGTTCCAACTGTTATATCTGTAGCCAACATATCGGCCATTGCCACGGTCTCATTATTTCGGAGGATGTGATATGAATCATCACTTGTTATGTCTGTTACATCGGACGGCAATACTTTCAATGCCTCCATTAAGATATTCAGGGCCTCTGCAAAAGAAACATTGTAATTAATCGTTGCACTTCATTGATCGTTTATACCTCAAGTTCGTCTATTTTGTGCACTAATTAAAAATATGTATATAACAATATAATATTAAAATCATTCACGTATTAATTTATGAAATGATAATTTAAAGCCATTGTGTACGTACTTTCCTCTTGAGTTCTCACCGCGGTCACGTACACTAAGATAATAATACATCTGAAACAAAACGAGAAAAAATTAGTTAAGTACATGTTTTATTAAAACACAATCAAATTCAACCATTTCAGAAACTACAAACTTGGTGAAACTGATACAGATAGTGAACTAAGTAACGTCCTAGTTGAAGTATGTAACTAAGATCTAAGTAGGGCACTAAGCTAGCATCTAAGCATCTAAGGGGCACTGTAGCTCGACATTGCAAAATGTTTTCACGTGTTGCCGTCTTGATGACAGTTGGGACGATGGTGATAGTACTTATCAGAAGTGGAAAATACGTAACTTCACGCCTGTAATCCCCGAAGGGGTAGTTTGCTGAATACAATTTGTATAAACCCAATTCAGGTGTTTACTATCACCACAAGCCAGTTTTGAACCTGACCCTTAGATTATCTTTATCATAAAAAATATGATATCACACATTTAGCCAGCATAGCGTATTCGAGCATATAGAAATCAAGTGCAATAAGTAGTTATTACTATAACAAGTATGATAATTCGTTTTGAATTACGATATGAATAGTAAAATTTGAATAGATGATTAAATTTATCTATGTACAATACATACATTTATAAATTAAACACACAATTTATATGCAATTTGTTTACCGTAGCACAGTTTTTCTAACAACTCGTACATGTGCTGATGCCTATAGAGCGAAATTCACATTGAATAGTTTTATACAAATACAAAATTCTACTCACAACTGATTACTAAAGATAGTTTCCATTGTACATTAACATACCGTCGTTGTCAAAGGACTATTAGTGAAAGGGAAAAAAAATTGGATTGTCAAAATTCTACGAGCCGTTTCGTTTGTATTTCGACTTTGGAATATACCCAAACAAGCGATATTTTTCATCCCTAGCGAGTAACTATAAGCGATGGCAAATTATACACTATATAAAAAAATATATATATTTTGCCATAAATGAAAAAAAAAACTGTATATCACGACAAGAGTTAAAAGAGGATGATGGGGGATTGAAAAGTCTGTGATGTATATAGGAAAAGCACGTCTGATTAATAAAGACATATAGTATATTTTGCATTCTGTAATCTCAGTCTATGATTTTACGCCTTGACAAAAGAAATATTTACTCTCAGCTCAAGAACTCAACACGAATTGTTGACGCTTTTATAGCCAACTATCGTTCAACACTTAAGACGACGTGACGATTAAAGATAATTTAAACACATCCAAGCTAAGGGCTAAATATTATAATACTCAGTCAAGTTATTAATGTAAGTAATGTTCAATATGGTCGAACTTGCACGCACATACGCACACATGCGTGCTTGTGAACATTTCGATGTGTTTGTGAATATATCTTTAGTTTTAGATGAGATTATGATATATCAACAGAGGTTGCGTAGGATACTTTTCGAAAGGAAAAGTAAACTAAAGTGCCAAATATATTTCTAATGCGTTATAAATTCTTTATGTATAGTTTATAGCTTACTCAATCGATGTGGGAAGCCAGAAGACTTGTAACCGCGTAATCTATTAAACTTCTTATATTTAATATTAGAGATACGAGTATATGATTTTTTTTCTTAAATATTTGTTACAATTTTTAAAGCAACAGATGTCTTGTTACATTCACCAGTTACCCTGTTCTGTCCTTTAATAAGTAATAAAATTATTAGACATTTTCAGACATCTATGTATGTAAGCATAACAAAATTAAAGAATGTATTTTTATTATTATGTTTCGCAATTCCATCAAAGATTTTGTAATGGTTCACGAGTAGTAGGT
The DNA here is from genome assembly GCA_018245875.1 of Mysoria ambigua. Classification (NCBI taxonomy): domain Eukaryota; kingdom Metazoa; phylum Arthropoda; class Insecta; order Lepidoptera; family Hesperiidae; genus Mysoria; species Mysoria ambigua. The sequence continues at coordinate 10,329 of DWEI01001718.1, forward strand.
ACTTATTAATACTTTAGTTCACATTATGATATTTTTAATTAGAAATAAATACATATTTTAATTACAAACGTATCTTCACGCCTGTAATACCCGAAGAGGTAGGTAGGTAGAGGAATGCAGAACACTAACACGTTTCATCAGTAACGTTTACGTCTCACTATGAAATAGATGGTGAGCCTATTGCCATGCATCGGGCACATATTCAGACTCCGTAGCACTACTACAAAATCCGAATCAGAAAATTTTGTAGTGTTCGACCCGGGAATCGAACCTAGGACCTCCCGATAGGCAGTCGCACTTACAACCAACACAACCAACGAGGCAATTATACATATTTTAAGTATGTTCTAACTATGTGTATGTATACCTTATGTATTTGTACGTGCTGTGTAATTTGTAATCAAACAAACATGAATCAGTATCTAGTAAGATAATGTTCTAAACGGAGTGATAAGGAATCCACATTATTGGATATTTTCGGGAGCCTGTATGGCTGACTGACTGACTTCTGTCACCCCGCCTTGCGGTGGTGTTGGTGGCGTGGTCGTCACCTTGTATGGCTGACTTAGACGCGATCATGTGCAAGTGTGGGCCATTACTAATGAGAAAGCCTGTGGTCAGCGCCCACGCGCTCCTCAAACCATTGGCGCGCGCACTCGCCAGCCTTCACCGGAGGACCTATATTTAATTACAACCTGATTCTAATGGACGTCTGTTAGTTCTTTGTTGATAATATTATCCCATTTTATAAGACCCGTAGATCTTTATCGGTTTCAGATTTTTGTTTTATTTCTAACATACACTAAGCTGTCTTGTACTTAGTACACTAATGGGGGTATCTTACGTCGAAGGGTACCAAGCGCGACTGCCAATCGAGAGTTCGCGGGTTCGATTTCCGACTAGGTAACTAATGGATTTTTCTAACTTACATTTTTAGTTGATATTTCCAGCAGTGAGCCGAGTGTAGATATGCGTCAGATGCACAGCAATAGGCTCACCACCTATTACATTGTGTGACGTAAACGTAACTCGTGAATCATGATAGAGTACTGCGCTCCTCTGTCTGCCTCTTGGGGGATTAGAGGCAAGATGATATGTTTGCTTTATTAAAACAGTATATACAAGTACCAATTACATGTTATGAAAATATTTACATAAGAACACTACATATATCCAAGATTATTCTTCGGTGAAAGTTTTGTATTACAGTGTCTCTTTGCGATTGAACAATTTTTATAATGAAATTGGTATATCATTGTATTCGTTCTGATATTCGACTCACTCTGACATAAAGGACCGACTGTTAACGAACATTACAATCCAATAAATAAATAACCGATAATTATTATAATATCTTGCTTTTACTTTTATTGTTTATCTTTTAAAAAAATGTTTTAGAGTGCTGTAAATAAAATCTAAACCTTTTATGAGTTAACTTTTATGATGTTATCCGCATTGTTTTGTTTCGGGTGGGCCGCGCGGGGAACTGTTGAACAACTGTCGTTAAAACCGAAACTTTAATCTTTGAGATCGTTCAGTAACCTTTTACTGAACATAATTTTACACCGAAGCCACTTAACCACGTAGCATCACGCCTGTAATCCCGGAAGAGGTAGGCAAAGAAGTGTAATACACTCCCATGTTTCACCAGTTACGTTTGCGTCCCGTTATGGAATAGGTGGTGAGCAATTACAATCAGCCACAATTCAATAATGCTCGACCAAGGATTTGAGTCTGGACCTTCGCGATCGCAGTCACGCTCGCAAGCAACATGCTTAACGAGGCAGTCACACGTTATACTAATGCCTTTTATAATAACATTTGTAACTTTAATAAAGAAACTGTATTTAGTATTCCGTTCGTCGTATACCACAACATTTCCTGCGAGTGTAACACAATTCTCAGCCGACCACTTCAGGGCATTACAGTTAATGTTAAGTTTTCAGAAATTTCCTCAGCCTTTGCATTGGCCTGTGTATAAAGAAACATAGTCAGTAAATTAATGAAACTGATTTGTGTGCTTTTATTTCTGTTATTTTCAAAGTACTATTCTCGTTTACGCTTCATTAGTTTCAGCATACCCAAATATTAAATACAGTATAAAATTTAAACATCTTCCTGGAAATTTCCCTCAAACATTTTATTAAATTAAGCGTAAATTAGACTTGATACTACCATACAACCCAGTTAAAATTTCCCTAATTTAGCTGTATATTTATGTAATTATGTATGTAAATCTTCTTAACATTCAGCGCTATCACGTTGATTTGCTACGAATTGCGTCTCCTTAATCCGCACACACACATTCGAATGAATAGCGAAATCACTGCCATCTCTAATTCCGGCGCCATTCAATTAAGACGTGTTTCGAATGTCAAACTGCCAACACCTCAGGTCTGTCTATCTTCGCTGCGGGAAATTTGATATATGAGACTATTTTATTTGATTATCCAACGCCTTGTTACCAGTATGGTAGCAAGAGATCCTAATAAACTGTCTAAGTTCAAACTAGTGTTTGCGCAGAGTTTGGGTTTTCACTATCCACCACCAACGCCTAATCCGTAATGGGACGCAAATGCAATTTGTGAAACGTGGTTGTATATAACACTCGTCCGCTTAGCTTTAGAGGAATATATATGCTTGATATTACGTTTACGTTTAATAATGCACCTCATCTATAATTATCAAACATTCAATCGATCTTTACTGTCAATTTTAACTGTTAAAATTAAGTATTTCATTTAAAAAAGGTTAGTGGCCTTATTCGGTGGTTAGACTCTTTGTTGGCAAACCTAAAGTTTGCTTTGGAATCCAATAAACTTTTCACAAAGACCCAAGCAGAAGTTTTTGGAGAGCCCTTACTTACTACAACCCTTTTGGTAGTCACGACCCTCAAATATGAGGATACGATTGGAAGAAGAAGAACCTTTGACAATCATGAAAAATCATCAGATTTAAGCCGTTTCCTTCACCGTTATAACTCAATAATGTTATTTGAAATTGCCAAATAACAAAATGTTGAATAAAACGTACACTATATACAAACTATTAGCTCCGTACCGCTTTTTCAAGGTTTTTTTATTTCTTTTATTACTTTTTTATTACGTTTATTCAATTTTGCCAAAACCTATTAGAGATGATTCTGAACAAAGTGTGTGGTGAAAAAAACATAACAGCAAAAAAATATTTGTTAAATATTTCATAATTACATCGGTAAAAATCTGACAGGGAATTTTGATCTAGTGATAATTTATCAACACGGGTTAACAATGAATGAATTACTAATATGGTTATTAAAAAATAGGGGTTGGTGATAGAACAACGAAAATTAAGGGTGATTTTTTTTATTGCAACATAAAAAATGTCTAAAAAATAAAGAAATATGTGTGGGGTGAGTCACTCTTATTACTTAGAGGTATGAAAAACAGATTACAACCGATTCTCAAACTTACCGATGAAGGAGGAGAAATATAGCAACTACCAGAGTGACACGATCATTTTATATAATGTACATATATAGATGTATTATGTCCCACGCACTTAGACTACTCGTCATTATTACTTATTCATTACTATCCGTAACACCCTGTATTCAATACACGGCGTGATACACAATACGCAACATGGAAACATTTTCACACACACACACACACACACGCGCGCACACTCACACGCCATCGGCATGTAAATGAGTCACTTGTTTGCTGATGTTTTACTCATACATGAAATTGCTTTCATGTTAAATTAAATTAGATATTCGTGTGAGGTTCGATGAGCGCTGCCGAGGAGATATTAATTAACTTACGCAAGTATTTGCAACTTTGGTGCATGGTCTTGTAGATCTCGCGCGTTGGCACACGCCGTGCTCTGCTAGTGAACTGTGCATGCTATTGACACGAATCGGCCAATGTCCTATAGTATAGAGGAACGTTTGCTTAGTGAAATAGAGTATCACTAACGAGACGAACCTAAGTGAATAAGATCCGTGTTTATGCTGTTGTTTGTTACGTTATTTATGTAATTCAACAGTTTATATTGGCTACCATCCCGTAAAGTCCTCGATGGGCCCTATGGAAGACCAGCGCTGCTTGTTCCAGGACTTCCAGTGCAATGCTGAGTAGGATCCTTTTTGTAATGCGTGCAATCTGCAATTATTATCTTTGTGGAATTGTTCTTCAGGATGGTTGTATAACGTGTAGGTGTATATAATGTAGGTGTAAATAAAACGTTTCTTTCTTTTTTTCTTTTCTTTTATTTTATAACTGTTTTTAATTTTACAAAAATATAATTTGACACCAGGAAATATGAATCCGCATCCCAAGTGATCGTAGGTAGTGCCTGCGCTGTTGTAACTAGATGGCTTATATACTTTAATAGATTCAAAATTAGAATATACATAGATTTAGAATAAGAATAATGTAACTTCACTCCACTAATCCCCGAAGAGGTAGGCAGAGGAATGTAGAACATTCCCACGTTTCCCCAGTTACGTTTACGTCCCATACATACGTTACATACATCGGGCACATAATTATCTAGACTCCGAAGCACTACTAGAAAATCATAATTAGTTAATTTTGTACCCGAGAATCGATTCCGTGACCTCCCGATCGGCAGTCGCACTTGCAACCAGCACGACCAATGAGGCACTACACAATAGATTAATTGGTATTAGAAATCTCTGTAATATTCTGTAATCTTGTAAAATCTATCATTTTACATTTTGTCAGCGGCAGCGTGGCCACTGTGACCATACCCTTCTCATTCTGAGTCTGACCCTTGTTCAACAGCCGAGCGATGAAAATGTTGATGATAATAACCACCAATTACGTTATGATTAATTAACTCGGTTAACCATTTTTGGTTGTCGGACTTCCATCTCCACAATCGCTTCGTGTTTTAAAAAGGAATTTGTATCTGATAGCCTCAAAGCAACTTTAATTTAGCTGTCTATTATTCGAGTAAGCGCGAGATGGGTTAACAGTTTGTTTTGAGTTTCTATAGAAAAATATTGCACTGAGTTATTATAAATTAATTTGTTATTACAAATTGAATAGTTTTTAAATACGCTTAGAAGATATATTTGAATTAATTATATTTGTTTGATACATTTTAGAGTCATTTACATAAGAGATATGACGATATATTAGTAATAATTATGTAATTAGAATTATAATTGTTGGTAGGCATCTCTTAATTAATTATAGTGTCTGGTAATTTAATTCATTCTATGCGTGTATCGATGATATACCTATATGTCATGTTACGTTAACAGATATGATTTTCTTGGTCTTCGCTAAAAGTACTGCGGGGTATATTAATTACTCTTGTGAATGACATTTTCTACGTTAACAAATTTCCTAAATTCATACACTTTAATGCTCACACAATAATCGAAGATTCGAATAATCGATTGTCTTGTTTGCTTACAAATTGCTGAATTGGGTTTGTTATATTGAAATTCACTAAAATTTCTCGAAGTCTAATCCTGTGTCTAATGCAAAGCAATAACCTCACCCTGTCTCGTAGGGCATACAACGCAACTGTTGAAAAGTTACATTGTATGTCCTCTCCTCGTCCTACCTCTTCGGGAAATACGGGCGTGATATTATGTTCTATTATGTCGTTTAAT
>DWEI01001719.1:0-15959 GCA_018245875.1 Mysoria ambigua
ATGCTAATACATACACCAATAATAATACATACAAAAAAACCAAATGAGGACTATAAATAAAAATAATTTTTATTTTTTTTATAAATTATTTAATCTATTAAATTCAAAAATTATTTTTATTTATAGTCCTCATTTGGTTTTTTTGTATGTATTATTATTGGTGTATGTATTAGCATTGAAACTTAAAATATGTTTAAGACAATTATGGTCCAATTTCGACCACTGGGCACCCACTAGTATATTATTATTGTGTATCCAATAATGTTAATTCTCTACTTCTAATTCTCTCCAATAATTCCCTGTTGACTACCGCAAATTGCCTTTTATATGTTTTGCAACAAATAATTCATAAAGTAAAAACTCTGGCGGATTGAGTGAGGTAGATATTCTAAAATAACAGAGTACATTTAGTAAATTGGTGTCAAAGATAAATACCACCACCTAGTAGTTATAATTGGTACTATAAGAATTATGTATCACAACATTTAAAAATACGAAAGATTGCCGCTAGATGGCACAAATAAATTATTATGAGATTATGGCCTAACTTCAAGATTGTTTCTAGATGGCACAAATAAATTATTATGAAATCTTGATCCATCTTTCTTTATTTTTTATAGATGTAATTATCCCAGTTTATTTGTTATGTTAATAAAAGTCAAATAATTTGTAAACTTCGACTACAAAATGTAATACAAAATGAACAGATGAACAAAAGTGTTTATTTAAGAATTAGTATGGCGTTATTTGTATATGCTTTATTACAACTACGTCGAGAAAGTTTATATACAATTAATTTATTAATATATTATCGTGTTAAATATATTATAATATCACATACAAGTAGATAGCATTTTTATATAACGAATAATGAGTTAATTATTACATACTTAAACCTACAAATGCGATAATATTATGTAAAAAATCAGTTTACAGAAAATCATAAATACACATTCAGTATGAATATAACATCAGGATTGTAATGCTAAATAAAACATAAGTTTTTACATAAAATATTATTTTATTTTAATGACTACATTTTTTTTCAATTTTTTACTAATATAAACTTAGTAGACAGTAAGTAATCGTAAAAATTATATTTTTGTAGCTGATTAATATTCATATTCGTAATTTTTAAGAATTCAAGACTATACTATCACGAACTTTTACTCAAATGACTATATCATTCGTAGTGGCATAAAAAATGGCTTGCCTTTGGCCCGTCACGGTCATTACAGAGTTCAGAAATGTCAAAATAACTCTCTCGATGCCAAATAACTGTTGTTTTGTAGTGTTATTTGTTTAAATTCTCCAAAAAATGCATTGAGATAGAGTTAACCGCGGTTTTCTGGCTTCGGTAACCGTCCGAGACCGGTTACATTACGCGATAAAAGATATAAATCCGGTGTTTTTGTTGTTCAATTCTTCAAGCTGCGAAACGTCAAAAGTGTTTTTATGTTGTTATACGCGATTTGTTCTTTTTATAACAATGTTTATAATAATATTATTCATTTTATATTGGAAGATAAATTGTATTAAAGTAAATAGTGGTATAAAATGTCCTGTATAAGTGATAAAATAATGCAGTGCAGTGCTAAGGTGAGGTTAGTTCTTGTTCCCGCTATTATCCTGTTTTGGGATCTTGTCCCTGATTCCTGACGGCGGATCGGTGAGTAATAGCGAGTAAGTTTCTAATAAAAGGATTTCCAAAAGGTTTGTCTCTTTGTATTAAATATATTTCATGTAATATTTGCTAGTAAACCAAGACGATTTTTCTAAAGATAAACATTTACAGTTATCATAAGCTGTTCTGTGATTTATTCAACTTGTTTTATATCGAACATAGTAACAGTTGTTAATTAATTATGTTAAGACAGGGTTACAACTTTTGTGTAATACAAATTGCCATACATTTAAGGTGTTTAAAAGTTATAGTAAAGCTTAAAAATATTAGAAAAATATAAGCAACTTTTGTTGATAATTAGTAACACCACTCATTATATTATATCAACAATGTACATGCAGTAATAATAGTAAGTGACATGATGTTCACTTTGTGATGACATGTCACTTGAATTGTTTCTTGTAGCCAATGTCATTTTAAAAGTCATGCTGTACTAATGTATGTATGAATGTATGTTCATATATAAAAATGTAGAATTTCATTTATTAAGATGTAGTTATATGTAAAACATAACATATATATATAAATTTGAACACATCATCATCAGCTTATGTCAGTTCACTGCTGAACATCGGCTTTCCCCAAAGCAAGCCATGTGTACCATAAAAATAGAAGTTTGATGATGCTATCGAAGTGTTAAATTATTTGAGATTGGCATGTTGATAAATTGATTTGTGGCTATACCACATGCATAAGTAAGAAGATTGGTTTCTTGTAAGTTTAGTGTCCTGTAAGTTTAATTAGGTAGCTTAAGGTCACTTAGGACAGTTGCTTAATTCTCAGCTTAAGACAGTTGCTTAATTCTTAGATTAGTTGACGAATTGGTCAGCAATCTTAAAACTTGGTAAGGGCCATAATTGATCATATATCCCTTGTGAATCAATATATAACAGCTGAACAAACCTATTGCACTAAATGTATGAAAACAAATGTAAGATATAAGTTCGTTGTCTATGATTCATCTCTATTCATAGTCCAAGTTCGAATCTTGGAATTCCATATAAGAAATGTATCCAGTAGTACAATTGGCTGTCATGTTGATTGAGTGATTGCAAGTGGTTAAAATGACATCCTTACAGAATTCAGGTTAAAATGACATCCTTACAGAATTGCAATACTTAAATAATATGTATACTGGTGTATGTGGGTTTGACTCATAAGATTATTTAATCAGCTACAGAATATTCCAAGTTCGATTCTTGGACCTTTAGTTGTTTATTATCAAAAGATTGAGTGTTTGTTGAAGTGTTACCTTTAAATAATTAAAATTTGTACACGCATAGTGTGCATCTAGTGGGATCGATTCCTGTTTCATAATGTGTTGTATTGCTATATTTTTTGTATTGACTGCATCACTGGTCATGTTGGTTATAAGTGTGACTGCTGATCAGGAAGTCCTGGGTTCGAATCCCAGGTCAGCCACTACTGAAATTTTCTAATTCAGATTTTCTAGTAGTGACTCTGAGTCTGTAAATGTGCCTGAAGTATGGCAATAGTCTAATTAAGTGAATGTAAGTGGTGAATCGAGAGTGTACTTAATACACTCCTCTGCCTACCTCTTTGGGAATTATAGGTGATATTTTATTGCAGTTATTTTCTTGTGTTGAAATGGGTTCGAGTCCCATTGTTATATTAATTGTATAATATGTAAGTTTATTGGATCATTCACAGGTTGGTGATGTCTTTTGTAGTGAGATTTAAATTTCATTGAATCAATTAAAAGACATATAGATCAGGTTCAATTCCTGATATTTCATTCATATGTTTATAATTAATTCATATGTTTATGAACTACAAATTGTTTTGCTTTATTCACAATTAAGTTAACTTATCCCATATGCCATCTCCATTGCAGGTTCGAAACCTGCCACATCAAACTCGCTAATCCTAATTTCTTAAATATATAGTCATTAAGAATCTGTACTGAAACATATATAGTGCAGCATATGCTCCAATTCTCTAGGTTCGATTCCTGGATGAAGCATGTCCAGGATAGTAAGTTCCTTGGTCACTGTGTGTTGAGACTTCAGCCTGTTTCAAGTCGCAGATAGAACTTACGCTCATACAAGAGTAAAAAAATTCCTGATAATTGTTTTAGACGGGTTACTAACATGTGGAGAGAAAACATGACTCTAAACTTTCATGCTTTTTAATATTAGAGAGATGACAAGATTAAATCGGTTTCTGATCATGAGCACTTGCCATTTCTATATCTTAGGAATAAAAAGTACTTAAAAATTAATGCAGGCAATTTTGAGGCAAAAGTTGTATTTACATGTATAATTATCATTTATTTACAGAACAGCTTTAATTTATTTAGTTTTAAGTTGCACTGTAACTGTTTGTCTCTTTTGGAGATCCTTTCGTATTTTTTTTTTATTTGAAAATTTCTCTTATAAAAACCATGGTGCCATTACAACTTTGTTTTAAGTTTTATTTTACACAAGATACATTTCTGATAAACAAGAAAATAATGTTATTTTAATTTAACTTTGTTACATTTTTGTTTTTTATGAATTATTATATTGTATTTGATATTTTTTAAATAAAAATAAATGAACCCCACACTCGAACCCTGAAAATTAAGAAGGAAATAAAGAAAGTTTTACCTGGTGGTGTTATTATTTACCCCTCCTTTTTCCCGCTTCCATTCTGACCACTTCTATTAAATAAACTCTATGGTTAAATAAAATACACTTAAACATATCTGTGTCATGCGTTAAATAAACTATATCTACCTCGCTGTGTTTCATTCACCCTTGTCTCACCTGAGGTAATCTGGTTATGCCTACAGTTCCAGCGCAGTTCATACCAGGGAGAACGGGTGCGGGGCTTCTCCTTCTGAATGGTTTCACATTTTACATGAAGAACCATCAGGCTCATGGGAAGAAACAGTGGTACTGTTCGGCGAGAGATGTCCACGGCTGCAGAGCTGATGTCATCACCTACAAGGGTCCCGATGGAAGGGACTACATATCAATATTCAGAGGTTGTCACATCCACGATCCGCCACGGCTGCGCCAGTGTCATGACGGTAGATTCATAAGAGAAAAGGATTTTGTAAATCGTCTTTCACTTAAATGACTATTGTAGATATTAACTGTATTATATAGGATAAGCATAGTTGTTAAATATGTTTTAATGTTATGATTATAAATTTTTATTTTTCGGAAATCATGTGATGTAAATAATATTATGTAATTGATAATAAAAGTACTTAGTGATTTTTTTCACATGTCTTTGGAGCACTTGTAAGATATTAGACAGTCATTTTGTGACAGATTTTAGAATACAGTATTCTGATGACAAAAAGCTATTTTTTATTCCTTTTCCAATATCCTGAATATTAATGAAAGGTTATGAATATTCAGGATGAGACATGATTTTTTTTTTATTTATCCTTGTAAAATATTATTGACCAATAAATATAAATATTATAATATATATTGCAAACTTTCTTACAGAATTCAATTTTCAGAAGTTTTTCGTTAAGGTGTAGTGTATGGTATTAAGGTGAGGTTTTATTACAGGTATTTATTACTTGCCATCCCATCGCTCCGGCAGCATGGTGCTCATTTTCAAAGACAACAAATATTGGATCAACAACAGGTATCAGAACACAATAAACTGGACTTGCAGGGACAGGAAGCGCATGGGCTGCAACAGCTGCGTCCAGACGACAGTCGAAGGCCGATATCTAAAACACAAGGGTTCACATAACCACGCCGATAATTACACTAAGTATAACTTCAATGACTGATGTCAACAATTTAACTACTTCTCGCCCGTCATTACCTCTGTTGTGAGCTGTGTTGATGTCTTCAAATGAATGCACTTATGTTAGAACCAATCTCATTATTTTTTTAAGACTGAACAGTACCAGTAAAATTGGATAATAACATTGAATGATTGCAGTGTTGAATGAAACATTTAAAAATGACATATTTAGTGTTTTATTATATTTCACTCTTTATTGTAAGTATATTTTTATTTTACAGTGTAGTGCTTTATTTTCTCTGTGTATGTTCAAGCATAACTCTTTTATAATTTGTACAAATATTTAAATTTCTTTTTTTACCAGACTTTTAAAAAATATATATGTATAGTTCATTTTAATTGGTTCCCTTAATGATTTTTTACCTTACTTATTATTTAAACTTATTTAAATTGTCTGATTGGAAAGATGTTTAAGAAACAATGAAATGAATTTACTGTTATTATATTTCTTACTGCACAATATTAAATAACTCAATAATATCACTGTCGATTTCAAAAACAACACTACTTGCACATTAACACATAAGTTACAATTTTAAGATCTCAATAAATGAAATATGTAGGTAATTTTGTTGTATCGAAAAAGTATATGAACTTTCTATGTTAAAAAGTGATCATTAATAGGTAATGACTGAGAAGTATGTTAAAAATTATGATATATTTTGTATGTTAAATGTAATGGAAACGAAAAGAAGTAACTATATCATTATTAAACACTATGTAATATATCATGTATATTTAAATAGGCCTTGTACTCTTAAAGTGCTTAATACTCTTGTACTCTTAAAGCTGCTTAATATCTGGCACAATGATAATCAATTTAAATCTTAATTATACAATGTAACCAATCGGTATTATAATTCTGCAACATTCGACTTATCATAATCAGCGTTCATAGTATGTTATTGTCTAGAATACTGCATATAATTGCATTAGATTATTTTTAGTGTAATCACCTTTAATAAAGCATTAGTAGGTTAATAAATCATTAATAGATTTTATTGCAATAGGTTTTTTTACAAATAAGTCTAGTGCTGTGAAAACATACTTAAATATAGGAAGAAAATTAATTGTGGCCAATTCTTATTTTAGTCTAATTGATGTAATATACTATAATGAAATAATATAGTGATCTGTTGATGTACTTACATTATACTAGATAAGTTTATTCAGTAAGTTTGTTAACTACTTAATTAGCTCAAAATGTAGTTTCAATTGGGAAGGTATAATTTTTTTTAATATCTCAAATGTTTAAGTTAATTTGTTTGTCACATAGTGACATAGTGATAATTTCATTCAAAAATATTAATGATAGTTTTTTGTGAGTAAATAAAGTGGAACCACTAGCCATTAATGCTAATAATAGCATTCATGGTTACATAATAGTTAATTATTATTGCCTCTATCAAAAATTGCTTTAAAATATTTGTAAATATTTTATTCCTTTATTTTAATCCATTGCTAAGTATGTGATGCTTTGGTTTTCCTTCACGTCATTCCATTTGCGTACTTAGGAATAAAATATTTTAGTTTTGTTTGTGTTAAAATACACAATGATATTTCCATGTTTTTGACATCCACATAAAAATGACAGATATTTAAAAAAATGTACCTATTTAAAATTATGTTTATGTGTTCCAAAATATTTATTAAATCCTTTCGTAGCTAGTCTATAGGATATACAACGTTCCTTAAATTATTTGGTTGATTTATTAATTGTATAAACACAAACATGAAAAGGTAAAAGATTTTCCAAAATTGAACTAGTCCCATAACTGTATTACATTATTATAAATCCAAAAGTTTACAATATAAAAATATACTTATTCCATAGATATTGTAAAATTCTTCCTAAAGATAATTGTTATTAAAAGCACGGTAATACGACGCTCATGCTATCTGGTAACGGACGTTACGATCAAGATTCATTAGTTTTCATTTTTTTAACACTAAGGTTTTCCATAAAAAAAATACTTGTTCATGTATACACATACTACTCTCGATAACGGTTAATGGTTTGCTTCGGGATAGTTTTACAAGAATGCATATTTATACCCAATACCTATTTGTTCCATCATCGCGTGTCTATTTACTTAGAATAAGAAAAATTTTCTTCTATTTCGTAAGAGGAATTTCTGATTCTACGGGTTAATGTATGTCGGCATAACTACGAGCGATTCCTCACACATGTATTAGTGCCGTCACTAATACATGTACACCAAATTCACGGAGAAATTGCAATTTTGTTTCCTCGGTGTATAAAATTGTTACGTAATATTGCATTGTGTCCGTAATTATATAATGTGTCAATAGATGGCGCTAGTTGTCGCAAATGGTGTTGAGTTATGTTGTATCATATTGTATTAGAACTTTTTAAGTGTACGTGTACCGTAGCGTAGGAGATCTATCGTAATGTATAGAAATAGTCAATGTTATCAGCTCTAGCTCTGTTTAAATCGATACGATCTCGTGCGGAAGGAAACATGATAATTGATAAGTGACTATCTATTTGTAATTGAGTGCTTACTTTGGCGTATATAGAGTTGTATAAGATTGATTTGCTGTTCTCAGCGTGCACGAGCGACTCACCGGCAGCTTAGCGACTGTACGGTGTTGGTTAAACGAGAACAGATGTGCCTTCGATATGTAACATTTATGATATATTTGAAAATAAGTAATTTGTATAGAGCATAATGATCACGTTCTGGGTATGACACTAATTGTATGTAGATAGTGCAATGAAAATATGTTACTTAGAATCCATTAAGAAATGACAATGTTCACTATCCAATTTTGAACTAAAGTCAGTTTTACGTATTGCTTTCAACAGAGCTCAACGTTGATCAACCTCATATCTAAAAAGACCTATAATTTGATAGACTTAAAAGCAACATAGCAATTCCTATTTTTATTTTCCAGTGTAGTTTTAAGAATTACTTAAAAATTGACCTAGTCAGAGTATTTTTAATTTTTCTCTCGTGCCAAACTCGTATAAAAATTCTAAGAGGGATTTTTTTTTGTTTGTTATGACGATGCATGTGCATGCCCTCTCTACTGTGTCAAATATTGATCTGTTAATCGATGCGTAGCTTTTAAAATAATATCTATACATCTCTCATTATTTTCTTTATTATTGTACATATTAATACAAATACGTTATTATTAACGTGCAGTACAGGTTTTTCATTTATTCAGTTTAACCCGTTTAATACTAAAATCCGTACAAAATGTGTTATTGTTAGATGTAAGATAATTTCATTTTTCATGTCTACCTACTTTTTTATTTGCCTAAAATGAACTGCTTTGGTTTTAAAAATCTGACAGTTATCATAATTTATTGATATACAACTTATATCGACCAGTGAATAAATCTTGCTTATATGTATATTCACACAAACAGAAAAACTATTTGTAAATATCCATTTAATTACCATCATCAATTCTTGAATTCACTGTTGAACACGGGTTTCTTCACAAAAATAGCATACCCTAAAACAAAATCGTAGATAATTTTGTACATTTCCTCGCTAGGTTTTCCTTTACAATTGCAACTATTGTTATTTTAGAGGTGCCTGACAGATTTTGAACTAAATATACCCGGAACGGATGATTGATTTCTAAATCACCAGGTATATCGATAAATATGTTATAATTGAATAACGTAATAACCTTAAATATATTTTCAGCTAAATTCATTCGTACAGTGAACGGAAAGACGTTCATCATGTCCCAGAACTTCACGTACACTAGACATTATCCGATGAAGCAGGGCTACCGGTGGAAGTGCTCGAGGCACTACTCGCAGTCGTGCCACGCGTTCCTGGTGGTCAATGACGCGGGCGTGATCACCAAGCGGCTCGAGACCCACACGCACAGCCCGTTCCAGTACTACTGCAATCGGGACGGCGAGTACATGCGGATATGAGCTCTCGAACCGTGCGCAGGCTCAGTGCGGTGGATCAGATTCCTTTGACTTAGAGAGCGTGCATCGACCCTCGTGAACGCTTATGAATGAAGGCGTGTACTGAAAGGTGCTAGTGTATTGCCACGATGGCTATTTTCAAATGCGACTGTTCAGGAAGTAATGACGTCACATGTCCCTGCGATCTCGGGAATTGAACCTGTACCTTTTAAATACAAACGACATATATACGTATTGATATTATGCTCAATTTTAGCTTAATGTGTATTACACATAGCATACATACACACACACGCGGGCCTTCGTGTGTTTATTTCCAACTCCACCTAAGCTACATAGTATGTATGTTACATACTAAACATTTAATCTCTATTGTAATATTATGTACATATAAATCATTTCTTGTGATAGTATGTTATGAACATATTAACGTTATCTAGTGTTTTAAGTTAACTGATAAATTTCTAACATATTCAGCATTTTATTAATCACATCGCATTTTAAAACCTAACTGAATAAATATTTAACGTATTCATTAACAAAATAGCTATGTTAATTGCATCGGTCTGTCTTTTGTCTCGTTGTATTTTGTATCGTAAATGAACACACTGAAATAGTTCAATATGTACCGGTTTAGTTTGCGTATATGTTTTTGGGATCGTTCGAATAGTGTCTAGACTATACGAAGTCTTTCTCCATGGGCACCCGCGAATTGCAAGGAGCGTGCAGCGGAGATAAACAACAGAAAAAAAATTGAGTTTTTTTCTTATTGGTTGTATGTTGAATTTAGCAAATGTTAATAATTAAACAGTTTATTAATAAATATACTGTCTTGCAATACTAAGTACGATATGAGGTCTGGAACTAATCGGATTATAAAATGTACTTGAGATAAGCCGGTATATATTTTAACTATGTATTAAGGTCACTTACCAATCGTTTAATATTGAAATGTGTCATTTTTCTAGATTATTCAAAGAAATATAAATATTATAATAAGAAAATTCTTAGAATTAAATATTAAGCCGGCTAGACTCAGGTACGTTTTTTCGGGATTGCCTAACTAGTTTCGGATCGGCGGCGTCGTCGTGGCGGAGACCTCGACCTCGCTGCAGTCGGCGGGAGCTCACGGGGAAGGACCTCGTTTAGGTCCGAAACTAGTCGGGCCATCCCGAAAAAATGTACGTGAGTCTAGCCGGCTTCATATTTAATTATGTATAACGCTCACGAAACATTTCACAATAAAACATTCTTAGAATAAGAAATGTTCTTAGATTTCATTCCTCAAATGACACTTTATGTTCGAATTAAAACTTGGAACTTAATGTCACCTACCAGTAACCTGCAAAATGCATGGTCAGTCGAATTTGCTGCATAATAAATATTGATTATGTATATACACAAGTCTTGCTCTTTTTATTTTTCCTAAACTGTCAAATTCTAGACTTCCGTAAATCGACAAATCTATTTAAATATATATATGAGGCGATCGCTAAATGATCCCGCGTGTTTAATAAACCTCTACATTGTCTCTGATGCTATGTTATACCCATGTATATGTCGTAAGAAATATGTGAAAAGGGCCTAAACAAAGTCTACAATCTGTAAGTAAAAATTTTATCTACGAGTAGTGTCTCGTTGATGGAGGTGGTAACAAGCGCGACGGCTGATGATGAGGTCCTGGGTTTCATTTCAGGGTCGGGTAATGGCTCGTAATCTATATTTGTCTCCGGTGTATATCAATTGGCTCACTCCCAAATGCTCCTCTGCTTGCTTCTTCGCGGATTACATGTGCAATGTATAAGATACCCTTTTTAATTTTTATCATTTTCCCACCTTTTGTGCCTTTCCATTGTTGGAATATGGGTCTCCTCTGAGAGTGATCCATATAGCCTTAACGGCCTATATTCTATATGCCATACTGCTAGAAGAACTACCCTAAAACGTAAAATTCGTTTCATGTAGCACAAAACGCTCGTGAGTTTGAACGAATGTAGCCATATTTTAATTGACGTATTTATTGTGACTCTCTCCATTTGCAGCCAAGTTCATACGCACTGTATGCGGCAGAACATTTCTGATGTTGGACGATTACACGTACGCGAAGCACTACAAGACTAGGAACGGTTGGAGATGGAAATGTTCGAGGCAACACTCGCAGTCGTGCAACGCTTTCTTCATCGTTGACCAGTGCGGCAGCATCGTCCGCGGCAACGCCACTCACACGCACACACCTCTGAAGTACTATTGCAATAAGAAGGGAGAATATTTTAAAATATAAAGTCTTAAAACATTGTCGTTGTGCTGTACGTGAAGGTGGCTTCAAATTGATGAGTTCCGTGAAAGGGGATAAACATGAAATAAAAGGTGTTACGAATGATGTAAAAGGTGATGGGAATAAAAAGAGAGTTGATGGCTGATGGGCCGGCAATGAAGGTGAAAAACATGATTGTGCTTACATCAAATTGGTTGGGAACGAAAAGGTATTACTGTTACAAATAAAGATAGGACAGATAGTGTAACTGATTATAAAGATTGTAATGCTAATTGTAATTTTTTTTACGATGATTGTGAAGATTCTAAAATTTATTGTTCTGATAGTAAATATGACGATATAATCAAACGTAAAAAGTGATTCAAATCGTAAATGTGTTATCCATGTAATTAAAAAGTTCACTGATCCTTGCTCATATTCGAGTTAACGTGTAGTGTGTCTAAAATATAAACATTTCTCACACGATGAATCACCTAGTTATTTATTCCAAAATATATAATATCTAAAAAAAATAAAATATTCCAAAATATATAATATCTATGTACCTGCTTATGTATATCTTGTATAAAAGTATTCAAATGTTTCTTTATCTAAATGTAGAAACTTAACGTGTCTTTTAACATGCCTGAGTTTAAATCAAACTTTGGGCTAGAAGGCTTATATGTAAAATACTTCCAAGTCAAATAAAATATTTGTGAGTAACTTCATAATTTTATAAAATGCAGCACTCAACTATAATATCAAAAGTTGCCGATTGATTGAAATTGATCGATTTTAAATAAAATCTTGTTACTTGTGATTCTTTAGGATATGGATTGATTTTTCTCGGAGATGATTGAAAAAATATCCACATCCCTGTGATACGTGATACGAGTATTACTGCGAGAATTTTCGCAAAGCACCTACTGCAGATATTCAAACTGGTTCTAGCAAATTACATCCGGACGGTGCAGGGCAAGACTTTCGTCATGAAGGAGGGCTACACGTACGCGAGGCATTGCGCGGTGAAGGGCGGCCACAGGTGGAAGTGCTCCAGGCAGCACTCGCAGTCGTGCAACGCTTACGTCGTCGTCGACGGCCGCGGCTTCATCGTTAAGGGCAACACTAACCACACCCATACGCCGTTGAAATACTACTGCAACAGGAACGGAGAGTACCTGCGCTTGTGACTTTTTGGTCGTGAAATATTACTTGTTTTTGAATTAAGTTTATGTATGTATGAGTCTGTGTGTGAAAAAATATCTTTATATGTTTTTTTTTTATATATGTAGTTTACCAGTGGTCTGGGCACCATAATAAGCTCTCTCGATACTTATTGTTGGGTCTGACGACCATGTGGGATATCTCCATACAAGATGTTATTATTATATGCACTTATCAAAATTGTGCCATCATTTTCCTATTAGTTCCATGACCATTGTAAACGTTCCGTTCTGTAGGAAACCTGGTGCTTCGCTTCCTTTTCACTCACTACTTGCTACATTGTTATTACAATATGTAAGTATTAACATTTTATTATACGTCTACTTTCGTAAAATTTTATTATACAATATATCATAACATACGATATTCTGTGTTTTTAAGTAAATTTGTTTCCTTTGAATACATTTATGTCTACTTGTGATTTATTTTTTATCGAGCTGTAGTCGCGACTTCGTCCGCATGTGTTTCAAAAATTATTACAATTCTATTACTCGAATTACAAATTATTACTCCAATACTATTACAAATAAATACTATTACTCATTATAACAATAGCTATCTGCCAGCGAAAGTCTTGTCAAAATCGGTCGCGCCGTTTCAGAGATAAGCCGGGACAAACATTCACACAGACAAAAATAAAAAAATAATGTTTTTTTTTTTATATATGTCATGTGAGTACATCTAATATGCATTTAGTAAAAAACGATAATTTTAATGTTACAAACAGACACTCCAATTTTGTTAATCAGTATAGATAATATCTGTTATAATGTTCTAAGGAACTTTATCTGACTTGAATTCAAGGCCCTCTAATTTTTATGTGATACTCTAATTTTGTTGTACGCAAAATGAAAATTCAAACGTTGGCACGAAATATATCTCGCTTTAGCCAAGTTCAATAAAGTTGACATTGAACATATTATGTAACTAATATTTATCCAAGTTCAACGAAATTGGCACCGGACATTTATTGTTATGAATTGGTCGAGTCGAGTCTCGTTGGTTGGTCGAGTCCAGAGGTCCTGGATTCGATCCCGGGTGGGTATTATTAATTTGGGTTTATTTTTATTTTGATATTTTTAATTTGAAATTCTTAGTGGTAGAGTCTGGGGCTCTGACCATCTACTGGGCATTATTCTTGCACCATATTGTTCCAAAAGGTTCCCCGGTATATTCTAATATGCTTACCACCTACTCCATGATGGTACATAAACGTAACTGGTGGAACATGGGAGTATACGCACTCCTCTGCTTACCTCTTCGGGGATTATAGGCGTGATGTAACGTTTTTTTTTAAACATCAAATGTCAACGTAGCGTAATAATAATTCCATCTAAGCGTATTTGTTTCGCGATTCGCTTTGAACGCTCGTGTATGCTGCACGCGTGTCATGTGTAAAGCAGTACTTCCTGCTGAGATTTCACCGGAGCACTGTGGCATGGGGCTCTACAACAAAGTAAAAACAAATCTCTCCATAGCCACCAATGGTGCAGTCAGTTCTCGCGGAGATTCCAAGCATCCATAGACAGTGGTAGCGATTTGCCATCGGGTGGCCCATACGTCTGCCAAGCTAAAGATATATACATGTTCGAAAAAAAAAATGATTCGTTATCAACAAATACAAGCTAGATGATAACCCTCACGACTTTATAGTCAATGCCTTATATTAATTACCCTTCGGAAACAATCAGCGGTGGTCGTAACTGGTACGGAGAATTTTTAGCAGCCTCAGAATACTATTCCACAAAGTAGATTTTCATGAAAAAAAAAATTATTTGCTTATTTATTTATATAAGGAAAAAAATATATATTTTCATCCATTGCCTCTTCGTTTTCAGTGCAATTTCTGACGACACTGAACAATAGTACGGTGGCGTTGCTGAACGGCCACGTGTACCACAGACAGACGAGCACGGCGACGGGCGCGGTGCGCTGGCGCTGCAGGCGGCGGTGCTGCAACGCGTATATCGTAGTGAGGGGCGAGAGGGAGGTGTGCAAGAGGAACGAGAGGCACACGCACGCGGCCGCCGAGTACTTCGTCGCGTCGGGCATGTACCTCAAAAGAAACTGATCGCCCTGCCAGCTGCTGGTGGCCGAAGAGCCTCGATTGGTCTCTAGTAAGCCCAGTTATTGCTTCATGAAGTCGGGTCGCGTGTGTCTTCCAGGGTCATGTCTCTTATAAACTAGGGTGTTTCACGATCGTAAAAACATTACCATCATTTGAGGTATATTCCATTGTTGACATACTTGGGATTTGGATATGTATATTCCAACCATTCGTACGTTTCGGTAAGGTGTCCGTTCTGGCGAGGTGAAAGTTTTTAATACCTCGGAAGATATATGAAGCAATAGACCGAGACGGTGGGTGGACTGTGCTCTTGGCGTGGAAACCGATTATCCGCGCTGTGTCGAATTATAGCGTAGTGGCTACATTCAAAAACGGCAGCTTCGTATATGCCCATGTCAAGGAATACTCGTGCGCGAGCGCGTACAGGGAAGACAATGGAAGAGTTTAAAAGTCTAATAAGTCTGAGAAGATGCCACCTCAACTGAACAAGGAAGCCGCGCGCGTCGCCGACGCAACCGCGTACAGTCTTCCCCGCGCCGTAGTTGCGATCGTCTGGAGTTCATGCAGATAATGACCTTATATACGTCTGAAACTAATCGAGTGATCACGAAAAGCATACGCAAGTTAAGCCCATATGTATATAGGTAAACAAGGTAAACAATATTATACGATACCAAAGATTATGTAAGTTGAAATATTGTAATAGTTAGTGTTTTAAATTAATTTAATTGTTTTACATTAAGTGTTGTTATTTATATTTTGTAAAATTGTGTGTAGAGATTGTATATATTTACTTGTATGAAGTTAATGATGATGATTATAATAAATAATAATAACATTCTGAACTCCTACCCAAAGATTGTCTGATAGAGATCGCTTGTTAGCGATAAGACCGCCTATTGTAACGTAACTTCACGCCTGTAATCCCCGAAGGGGTAGGCAGAGGAATGCATAACATTCCCGCGATTCACCGGTTACGTTTACGTCCCACTATGTAATAGGTGGTGAGCCTATTGCCATGCATCGGGCA
>DWEI01001720.1:0-15958 GCA_018245875.1 Mysoria ambigua
TTTAATTTGATTCGTGTCCATTAGAACAAACAAATCACTTTGAATCAGTGTTTAACTTGATTCGTGTTCATTAGAACAAACTGAAGCGAAGAAATTAATCATATAACAAAAAAATACGATTTTATTGTTAATTTAATATAGTCTTTTGTTTAACATTATATTCTCGTATGATACCATTCATATCTTTGTTTTCAATATCTTAGCTTCTGTTAGCCCTTATTGATAAAAAGGTGCCTATCCTACAGCATTAGGTCAGCATATAATTTCATTTAGCTATTACAAAACAAGATCAACGGCGTATAATATTATTTTTATTAATATATTCTCTCAGACTATGTTCTATTAAATTAGTGTGAGTTTGTGTTCAATGATAAAATGTCTTTAAATACTGTCTACATATAATTCTATCATTCATCACCATTTTTGACATATTAAACTAAAAATAACCCAAACCATAAGTAAAAAACACGAAAAATTTAAATTGCTAAAGCGGATAAATGGTATGGAATGCGATTAAGCAAAAACACCAATGTAACCAAATAACTGTATTACGCACTTGTAAATTATAAATTCCATATATACAAATTACAATGAGTGAACAGGTTTACATGATTATCTTTCGATAATTTTAACAGCATAGTGTGCGCGAATTATTGTACGAATGAATAATAGTGGTGTTATTATAATATAAGGATAACGTTATCACAACCAGATTGTAATTCCATTTGCGAACGTGAAAAATATAAATGTTTTCTCCCCAAAATGGAACTCTGATAGAATTAATAAAAACATTATTTACCTGCATCGCTAATTATCGTTCTCTATTTTTTGTTTATCGGCCACCATTTAACTTTACCGGCCACCAGATTTTTCTTCACCGTTATAGCGAGTGATAATTAATATTACCAAAACACATAATTGAACATCAGACCAATCCTGGGTTTTAAAAATCTAACAACCCGGGACATGGGAGGTCCAAATCCAATTTACTAAAATGTCCGTTTATAAATACATCAATGTTCGTGTACAGGATGAAATTACAATCCATATCCCGGATAAAATTTAAAAATAACTGAAAAAACAAAAAAACACTGTTACCATGCAGAATACCCAACGAGGCGGAGAATAAAAATGGAAGGAGATATGAAAAACACAATCAGAAGTGTTATTTAAAGTATTCTTAAATAGTCCAATAGTGGTATCGGCACAATTATTGATAAACTAAAATCCAAGATCTGTACCAAACGGGCACGTGGCCCGCGACGCTCTCCGTCACAAGATGTGTGTTTACTTCAATTAAAATTGAAAAAACCCTTACATCGGTAGCAGTGGAAAACGAATATTGCCATCTTATTGTGTCATTGTACAATCTTAGCCAAGGCTTGTTCAAGGCTTAATCAACAATCCACGCACACACACGTACCCCCTCCGAGCCCTCCTCCATGTCGCTAGAGGAGGGTGATGTCCGCCCCAATGTTTTTGGGACGCAGACGTAAACGAAGCACAGCAAAGACAATAATATACGTATATCATAATATGTAACTAACACCAGCAACCAAGTAACAATAGCTAGTGAAAAATAAACAAATGTCATCGCGACTAATGAAATATATGGATAAGCATTTTCGTGTGCGCTGTGCAAATAATATTAAAACACATTCGAATTCAAAGTGAAGTTATTTGTTGATATGGCAACATTTTAGAAAAAAAATAGACAAGCATTGTAATAAAAAAATTGCAAGAGAAAAAAATGTAAATAGAAGCAGTAAAAGTGGGGAAATTTTCGTATGAAAATTTGTAACAATGCGGCGATGACATAATATCGCGATGGCACACAAATCACTTTTCAGTAGCTATTTAGTATGAACATGGCGATTATAACACACGGGATGAATGGATGCGGCACATACTAAATAGCTAAGGAAACATATTTGTGGACCTGCTGTCTATCGATAATGTCCCGCGCCCAATCAAACATCAGTTTGCGCCAGAAACGTTTCTGTGGCGAGAAGAAAGTGCACGATTAGTCTCCGTCGAGCGGCGCCGCGCGTCGCCGGCGCGGCGCGCGCGTTCGCGGCGTGTCTGTCCGGCGCTACCGTACGGGTCGTCTACAACTTGTGTCATTATAGCGCAAGTCTACGCGCTACAGCATTCAACTAAACGAATAAACCGTATTAATAGAGCCGTAGTCGTTGTCGATTACAATTGAACCATAAAATATAGCTTGGCGTAAGTAACACATGCGAGCGCTCGGATAAAATGCCACCAACCATTTCTAAACAGTAACACAACGATATTAGCCAAGACCAAAATGCTTTTTACAGCATAACAGAACACCATAAAAATTAAAGTTGCACAGAGTGTTGTCAGCTACAACGACACCGGCGTCGATCACTGCAACAGTATAACAGAGGGGCCGGCGCGGCTCACCTGGTGGTCGAAGATGAGCGAGTCGCCGCGCGGGCGCCAGCCGTGCAGGTTCTCCTCGCCGCGCACGTACGTGCCGCTCGTGTCCAGCACGCGCCGCTGGCGCCGCTGCACGCCTGCGCCGCCCACAGTACACGTATAGCACTCAACGACCGCCGATGGCCAGCAGTGGATCAACACGCACTAGTCATGCGATCCTATTTGTCACCCGTCTAACGAGTTCTCATCACTATCGACTCGAATCAATGGTTTTTTCCATCAATTTATCCAATTCTATATTGAACAAAAGCTCGATTGTATTTATAAATACATTTAAGTCGATTCTCAAATCTATATTTGAATAAATCCATAAGTTACAAGCCAATAAAATCACAAATGAACATAATATTTATATACTGTAGAGGCACGCACCCGGCTCGAGCGCGCGGTGCAGGCTGAGCTCGTACACGCCGGTGAGGTGGTCGGCGCGCGCGGCGCGCGAGCCGAACAGCGCGCGGCGCAGCGAGCGGCCCGTGCGCGCGTCGCGCCCCACCACCACCACCGACAGGTCCTTGGTGATGATGGCCGGCCGCCCGCAGTTCTCCAGCTGCGGCCAACCAACCAACCACCCACGCCTTGAGCATGTGCTCTAGTCACGGTACCCACATATGTCATTGGTAAACTAATGAGGTAACATTGGCAAGTGCATATATTGGTTCAATCGAGGACTCACTTCGAGGTAAGCGCTGAGAGTGATGTACACGACCTCCCCGTTGGCGCTCACGCGGTTGAGCAGCGGCGAGCCGTGCAGGCTGCTGTCCCATGCCGCTTCAAATCTGGTGCGACACGATCATACTTAGACAAAGGTTGGAACATAAATAAGACGGTGGTAATGATCATTACATATGATTATTTGAAAGGCAGCCGTTCATCAATAACGGAAACCCATTTTTCGCTTGATATAAATAAAGCAGAAATTAATTTCTTAGACTGGCTTTCTGCGTAAGGCATATTATTATTAAATAATATATATATCCCATAGCTATTGACCAATAAAATTATTATTAGCGAATTAATATAAGTCAAGGTTCATAATGTGTGTCGGCCAGGGTGCCGGATATGTGTAAAATAAATAGCGGAGGGCAGCGCACGCACCGGAAGATGGCGCGGTCGTCGAGCGCGGGCCGCTCGCCCGGGAACAGGCCCAGCGACAGCGCGCCGTCCTCGTCGCCCTCGCCCGCCTCCTCGCTCGGCTCCGGCGTGTTGCGGATGCGACCTGCACAGCGCTCGCGTCAGCACCGCGCGGGGCGGGGCCGCGGCGGGGCGGGGCGGGGCGGGGCACTCACCCACGACCAGCTCGCGCACGTCGCTCCAGTGCAGGTCGGCGGAGGGCTCGTGCAGGATGGTGATGCGGATGCGGCGCTGGATGCCCTGGTGCAGCAGGAACACGCCGCGGCACGGCAGCTCGTCGCTGTGCTCCACCACCTACGCGCCACCAGTATATATCGTACACTTGCTAATCTACACACAGCGTACAAATACAATGCGTTGCACAATTTCAAGCTTACATAGTTAATGTGGTTAATTTTTTGAAAACTTGAATAAAGAGAAACAACTTGAGCTTCACGAAAAACCTAATCTAAGCTATTCGTTAGTTCAAAAATCATAAAAGCAAAAATAAAAAAAGTTGATAACAAACCTAGCGAAATTTCAACACCACAAATGTATTAACACCATACACACAGCGCTGACACTGTGAGGAAAACCTAAGGTACAAGACCGAACGTACGGTGGGCACGTATTCGCCGCTGGGCGCCAGCTCGCAGATCTCGAACCACACGAGCAGGTCGTGCTTGGAGTGCAGGTGCGAGGAGCAGCAGGGCGGCGGCGCGCTGGCCGCGCCCCACTTGGGGCTGCGCACGGGCGCCGAGATGGGCAGCGACGGCGGCAGCATGCGGCGCGGCGGCGCGCGGCCCGCGCCGCAGCCCTCCTGCTTGGCGTCCTGCGGCACCACTCCGCCACTTAGCACCCGGCCACGCTTTCTCTACTACTCTGACTTTCAGCATTTTTGAAAACATGTTACCAGATAATTCGTAGATATTGAAACCAAATCACGCATCTTCAACGCAATTGTGTTACGCGTACTTGTTTGACAACTAAATGGAAAATTGTCAATTAAATTAAAATTAAACTCGATTTAATTTCCAACACAATTTACACTTAATTCATAATAAAACCTAATGTAATCGTTTAAATGGCAAATACCGCCACGCACCTTGTGCAGCGGATGCTGCTGGTAATGTCCGAACACTTCGAAAACGATCGGCTGAGTCTTGATGTACTCGACGAACGATTTCGTCACGGGTACAGTGATCTGGCGAAAAAATATTTTATGAAATAGTAAATTTAAAGAGTGGCATATTGAAAAATAATTTGTGTTTTAAATCGTATAGTGGACAACAAGTAGTATGGGTATGTTTACATTCTGCACGTGGTAGAAGCCGAGCGGCGTGTTCTTGCCGGCGTTCTTGACGGGCTCGGTGGAGAAGGCGTCCTCGTTGCGGTGCAGGAAGCTGCGGGCGAGGCGCTCGTGAGACAAGATCAGCGCGTGTTACTGTGCACTAAGTTATTCACTTCACAACTATACACCTATGAACGATACAATTTACTGTACAGCCATATATTATTCTGGTTTGTTCGTCGATATATTTTAACGGTTCAGTGTTCAGATATAGTTTTCAGTTTAATACAGTCGATAACCTACACTAAACTTCATGTGAATAAATGTTTGAAGTTAGAACCATTACGAGCCGTAACACTGTATTTTATTTTAATTTCATTGTACAAATTGTGCCGCGTCCGACTCACTTGAACTGGCAGAAGACGTCGGCGTAGTCGGCGGGGATGGCGTGCGCCTGCAGCACGGTGACGCGGAAGGTGAACTCGCGGCCCGGCGCCAGGTGGTCGGGCAGCTCGTCGTCCTTGAGCTCGGAGGCCAGCGAGCTGTCGCCGCGGCCGCTGTCGGCGTCGCACTCGGCCGCCGCCAGCTCCTCGATCTTGATGTTGGAGTCGGTGTCGGCGCGCTCGTCCAGCGCGTTGAGCGCGTTGTTCCGCTCCACGGCCGCCAGCGCCTTGAGCCGCGAGCGCGCCGGCGCCGCGTCGTCGTCGAACGAGATCTTCGCCGACTGCTTCACGCCGGCCGCGAACTCCGCGTTGTCTGCGCACGTGCACGACTCGAGCTTATGATTGAGGCCATGTCTCATAATAGTGATTGTTATTAGACAATTTTTGAAATCATGCTACGTTAAGAAAATTGACGAAAACGAAAGTAATATTAAGAAACTAAAGTGCACTTATGTTAGAAATATTTATTTTATTAGCAAATAAAGAAGACATTGCATGAGATTTTTGGAATTTTCTTCAAGCAAAATGATAAAGAATTGTCCTCCATTTAGACAGTTTATTTGAAGCACATTTTCAGAAAAACATTTTCATTATGCAAGAACATGAATAAATATGCAAAACACATACTTTTCTCAGCATCGATGACCGCCTGCACGGCCACCCGCAGGTAGCCCTTCACGTCTCCTTTCTCATTCACGATCGCAACCTTGTGAATGAGCGGAACCGGGTACAGCAGGTTCGATAAATATACAAAGCTCCTGCCAACAAATAGAAAAAAAAAACAATGCAGAAAAACACACACACACACACATGTGTGAGTCTAATTATTTAACTCTTATTATGATCCATAAATAATATAGCAAAGACAGCATTGAGAGGAAACAAACGCAGCAGTGTAGACGCGCACACGAGAGCGCGGACTCACCGGCCGACCATGCGGAACCACGGGAAGCGGTCGTAGAAGGGGTCGCCGCCGGTGACCGACTCCACGCCGTGGTCGGGCGACGTGGGCGACAGCTCCGCCTCGTTGTGGTACATCTCGCGCATCAGCTCCAGCCTTTGTCTGGACAGAGGGCGCTCGCTGTCACACCGGCGCGGCGGTGCGCGGACGCCGGTGGAAAACATATTTTTCCTTGCAGAACCGACTTGCTTCTTCACAAACATTATTGACAATTACTTATCATTCAATATGAGCGTTACACAAAGTGTTACACAAAAATTCTATTTTATACTGCACATAATATGGACCCCGTAATGATGAGTAGGTGGAAATATTATTAAAGTACCATATGTGGGAAGTTCATACAAGTAGAATATAAAGCCTTACGAGATAAAATCTCTTCAATATGCATACATTTTGACTACAGCAATGATGACCATTCATAAGTCATCCAATGAACTACATCTACGTATTTTGGAACTATAAATTTGTACACATCATACATGTTCACATGCCGTGTCAAGCGAAAGCACATGCTCGCAAAATAAAAACAAAACAAACTCAAATAAAAATTAACAATAAAATTACAAACAGTACATATGATTGGATATCAAATTTAAAAGGTCATATAATATAACTATACAGTAACTTAAGTCATGAATTGGTTACAGTGAGAGAGCCTTACTCAAAAGTAGATAATGACATAAACAAAAAAGTCATGAATTGGTTACAGTGAGAGAGCCTTACTCAAAAGTAGATAATGACAAAAACAAAATATAAAATACCAAAGCGTTAATCGTCTTGCAAAAGTACAATTCATTTGGGACATGGCTGTTTAGTTGCAATATATGCTATAATTAACGACAAGGTATTTGAACTGGGTGACAGCAAATGTATTGTATTTTTGACAGCTCCAAAAATTTTGGCATTTCCTCGTCTGCTTAAGTCCACTTCTGAACATAGGTCTCCCTGGAGGGACTATTTGCCCATAATCCCCACGCTGGGTGTACGTGTCCGGATCGCATGGCACAGCTTCTGTCATTGCCTCTGCTACCTTTAGGTAGCCAGAGATTACAGGCATGGCCATGCCGAGCCAGACCGCGATCTGCCAGCGCTGAGTCAAGTCACCTCTTAAGACTGCCTAGTATCCAGGCATGGGATTGTACTTTATCCGCGCCAGCACGACACAGCGAGAATTTTTACAATTTGCATCGTGTCAATTACATAAGTACAAAGATACATGTGCATTTCCAAATACGTATAATCTAATAAACATAGATCGTTTACGAGTTAGCAGATAGACAACGCAGGCGCGAACCTCTTAAGGAAATGTGCGTTTTAAGTTTAAATATCACTTGCTATTACAGTGAAGTGAAGGAAAACATCGTGAGGAAAGCACACCTTAAGTCCTCAAAAAAATGTTCTCTAAGGTGTGTGAAGTCTGCCAACAAGTATAATGCGAACTTGGCCAGCGTGGCAGACTACGGCCTCAACCCTTTCATTCTGAGAGAAGACCCATGTTCCAGCAGTGGAATGATAGAAGGGTCCATA
The DNA here is from genome assembly GCA_018245875.1 of Mysoria ambigua. Classification (NCBI taxonomy): domain Eukaryota; kingdom Metazoa; phylum Arthropoda; class Insecta; order Lepidoptera; family Hesperiidae; genus Mysoria; species Mysoria ambigua. Next base: position 7,802 of record DWEI01001720.1, read on the forward strand.
TCGACATAATAGTAATTTATATTCCTCATTTAACGTATTCATGTACTGCCTATGGGCGTGAAATTGGTATGAATACAAAAATAAAGCAAAGGGACTATTATAGCTAATGATAATATCTTTTGCGTGATAAATGCATAATAATTAACTTTATTGTATCGTAAACATTTTCACAAAATCAAATTTATGTAATATAATTTGACCCATTTGTTCATATATTGTCTTATTTGTTATACTATATCTACATCAGGGCTTTTCTTTAGATCAATTACTATGAAAAGGCTTATATTAAATTCATATTGGCATATTTTTATATACATAACGAGACCCAATATTCTAATTTAGTCATTTTTGTAGATGACAAAAACAATTGGGCTAAGCGTACAACCTTGGTAAATCCTTCTCACATACAACGCTTATGATACTTTTGTAAACGTAACTATAAAACAATAAAATTTTTGGGCATTATAAAAGGAAAAGATAATTTTGACAGAACATAATTATAGGCACGTATATGCTTGTTGACAGTAAACGTAGCGAGCGTATGTAGTATTACGATGCACGAGGGATGGGGCAGTATGTACATGTCTCAAAAGATTTCTCCAGATTGTCAAATATTAATTAGACCTCTTGCATTAGAGCGATATGCTCAAGATATGCTCAAATCGATATGCTCAAGATATGCTAAAATCGATATGCTCAAGTACATTTAGTACCGTATTATATATTTTTTACAATCATAGAGTGTATCACTACAGGACCGAATATTGAGCGTGTGTTGCAAGCACACAGACATAAATTGCGAATGTCTACGAGCACCTGTCACAGCTAGTTTAGTTTCCGGGACGTGGGACAGGTGAAGGCACCGAAAACTACCGCTTCAAGTGGCTTCAGCTGGAGCGTAATGAATGATAGGCATGGAGAAGGTCGGTGAGCACGTGCGCGGGGTGAGGAGGCGCCGGGCGGGCGGCGTCGCGTCCAAACCTCGAGGGCAGCAGGTTGGCTAGCGACAGGCGCGTCTGCGTGGCGCACGCGGATATGCACTGCAGCAGGTCGTCCTGCGGCGCGGGGGGCGGCGCCGGCGCGAGGGGCGGCGCCGGCTCCTCCTCCTCGGCGCACGCGTTCTCGTTCATGTTGTATATCTGGCGCATTAGCTCCAGCCGGTGGCTACAACCATGCAATATGCCTTGCGGTGCCGTCCTCCCGACCCCCCCCCCCCCGGCCTCGCGTGCGCCGGCCGCGCGCTACGTGGCAACAGCCACCTCGTCGTGAGCGCTCCCCGCTGACCGTCATCGACCCTACGACTGCCGATCCACGAACAATCACGCATGCCCTTCTAATGCATACGGCGGAATAGTTCAATGTTACAAAATATCTCCTCTAAAATTTTACAATTACGCTGTATAGTAGAATGAAGTTTCGTGGGACGTGGAAATATATGTACGTCGGGTGGGTAGGTGAGTGTGAGGATGATGAAAAACAAAAAATGAAGCGGCAACTAAAACAAGCTCTATATTGTTAATGTCATGTACATCGCCAACATCTAACAATCCTAAGGGAGGAAATGTACTCACCTACACACATATTTCGTTCTTTGAATACAATAGATCTATTATGATACAAGTGTACCCACTAGTACCTAGCATTGGCCGACTTAGTTACGTACTTCGAAATGTCATATGGCTACAGCAAAAAGACTTTACATACCCTTAAGATAATGATGAAAATGGTAAACACAAAATCATCGAGAACACAATAAAAAACAAAATGCAACTAAAAATTAAAGAGAAAACAAAAGACAGTGAGAAATGTACAGAGTTGTGTTCGCACAAAAAGTTGAAAAGTAATAATAATACGTAATGTGAAATTAAATTCGAATTGAAAATTAAAATCGAAGGAGTACATTCTAATGATGGAACATGCCATAATATAATACCTTTTCGTATGTTCGTACAACTCTAACACAATACTAATTGCAACAAACTAATCACACAAACACTCCCATACAAATACACACATACACGCATGTTACATTAACAACACGCTAACTAACACTCACACCCACGTTCAGTGGCACCGTATCTTAAGCCGGGCTTAGACCATTCAGTATGACTAGTCTGCAGCCAATTGTATGACACTATTATTTTTCTCAATTGATATATTTATATTGTAAATATTGAGATCGACGAATCATGCATCACTCTTTATAATATAAAACATTAAATAATACTATACAATCATATTAACGTTAGTTTAATCATGTACAGAGAAATTGTTTTAAACATATTTTCCATTTTGAATTATTTGTAATAAGCAGTACTGTCAACATGATTAATGTTTTTATGTTTGTGTCTGTGATTGTACGTTGTAATTAGAAGAAGTGAGTCATAAAGTAATGTCTCTGATTTATCACGTAAATAAAAGGTTAGTGTTATGATAGGTATCGGTAAAAGTGATTTGTGATCAATAGGAAACACATTACCTAGCGCAAATGTAATCCATTAAATAGTTTCAACCGTAAGTGCCCCCTTTACATATAAAGTTCTGTATCTGTAGTGTCAACTATCGGAACTATTCTCCCAGTGTATAGCACGACGTCCGACCGACGTGGTGTGCGCGAGTGTGCGCGCGCGCGTGCGCAGTTACCGCAGCTTCTCGAGCGTCCAGTAGTGCGTGGCGCCGTTCTTGGTGTCGGTGACCTCGACGGCGACGACGGTGGGCGCGCTGGGCCGGAACTCGTCGTCGGCGTCGTCGCGCGGCGCCAGCTCGGCCGGCAGCGGCGAGTACGGCGTGTCCGTCAGCAGCGTGAACTGGAACTGCACCTTCTTGCGCAGCTCCACCGAGATCGCGTTCGCCTCCTGCGCGCGCCCCGCGTGTCAATTAGTTTCGTCGGATGCATTTAATAAGTATGTGCCGCTTTACTGTCTTGGTAAGTTCTCATTTTTTTACATTTACTGTCTATGTTAATGAATTCAGAAAATGACAAATACTAATTTTCTTTTTTTAATTTAATATAAGTATTACAAGTTCCATCAATATACACTCGGTCAATGTGAGATACCATGGTCTTAACATTTTTACTTTCGAAAAGTGACACACTATCCAATATTAGAACGACTGATTTTTATGCTGATTACGAATTTACCTACTATTAAAGAACCATTCCATAACTCGTTTTACACAAACGCTAACAAGGAAATCCAGAGACGTCCGACAAGCGCGCGCGGCGAGTACCTTGAGGAAGATGGCGTTCCCCCAGAGGTCGTCCCGCAGCGAGGTGAACTGGTGGTACTTCCACTTGCGGAAGGCCCAGGCCGCCAGCCCCACCTCGCGCGCCGACCAGCACTCCGTCTCGAACAGCGGGTTCACTGCCGCGCCGCCGCCAGCGCGCACAACACGACAATATTAATCCGATCGCGGCCGCGACTGATCGCCCAGTTGCCGGCCGACCATCGGAACCAAACATCAACGATAAACAAAATGACGAATCAAATAATTCCAATTTATGCACACTTTTAGAGAGAACTTTCGTACATTACAATTTGTGTATTCAATTTTTTCGCAAGCTCAACCCGCATGCCCCGCGCGGGGACCGCGGGCACGCCGCCCCAGAGCACTGCGCCGGGCTGATGATGATGATAAAATGTTCCCCCCACGGAAGCGAGGCCCCGCGAACGATGCAATATAGAAGCCAAATCACCAAAGATGTCCTCGTCGTTGTGGAAGTCCTCCGGCGTGTAGGAGCTGTACATGGACATGGTGACGCTCTGCTCCTCCACCTGCCGCTGCAGCGCGTCGATGCGCGCCTCGTAGTTCTGCGGCAGAGCGCGCGCGTCACTCATCGAGCGCCCTTCCGCACTCTACTAGCGGCCGGGCGCCGAGCGCTCCCGCGGCATAGCGTGTCGCGCACGAGCGAGCGTAGTCTCGACAACACAGTGGTATTGATAAAAATGGAACGTAACATCGCAACATCGCGCTTGTTATCGCCAAAGAGGCAGGCAGAGGCGTGTAGAACACCTCCCACGGTTCATCAGATATGTTTAGGTTCCACTATGGGTGAGGGCTCTTGGGTTTAAATAATTTGTGCCAAAACACAAAGACATGATAACCTTGGTGTAATGTGGTTTCAGAATACTCAGTCTAACTGTTATATAACATTATATGAAATGAAATATAATTTATTACTTTCTGCAGATATTACATAGGTAATATCGAACGCCCTCAGTAATATAGACTACTTTATTCGTGCAATAAAATCTACTTGTATAAGTCAACTTCCCACAGTAATTTTACTTTTAAATGCCCGAACAATAAAACAAATAGAGATAGACCTACACATAGAACTAAAGAAAAAACAAACGGCATGTTGATAATTAGGTTGAAAATCATGAATATCGAATTGTGGAACTACGCACCTTGCGCTGCTCCTCGAACTGCTGGTCGGCGTGCTCCTTCTCGCGGCGGAACTGCTCCTCCAGCGCCAGCAGGCGTTTCTGCATCTCCGCCTTCAGGTCGATGCCCTGCTTCTCCAGCAGCTCGCACTGTGCGAAGTCCCAATCTACGTTCTCTGACTCCTTCTCGGCTGCGGACATCACACAAAATATTTTGAAATGAAGGCTCATCACAATTCATACATTCGATCTATATAAATGCTTCGAGCTTACGTTCGACTGCGTTGGAGTTGTCCGTCTTGTTGGAGACGACTTCCTCGCGCGGCTGTCCGGGGTGCGTGAAGCGGAACACGTGGTTCTTGCCCAGGATGACGCGCGAGCCGGTCTTCAGGATCACGGGCTCCGTGACCTGGCCGAGAGCAGTGAGGTCGCACGATCAGTCAGCGAACACCTCGCGCAGCGGACGCAACAAATGCACCTACATGGCACTGAACATCTCGAGTACAACGACACCGATTGCATTATAATTATCAATTTAATAAAATATTATTATCAATTTAATAAAAATATATCATTTAGGATTTTTTACAGCAATTTAACACACGTGCAATCGATAATTAACGAACAGTACTAGGTGCTATATAGCGTAACAAGACGACGCTGTGGAGCGACACAAGCGGCAGGGAGAGCGGCAGGGAGAGCGGCACCTCGCGGCCGTTGACGTAGACGAGCGCGCTGCGGTGCGGCACGAGGCAGATGACGCCGTCCGCGTTCTCGAAGAGGCAGTGCTCGCGCAGGATGTGCGAGCCGCTGAGCTGGATGTCCTGCGGCACGCCCGCCTCCGCCGTGCCCAGCCGCGTCACGCCTGCGGGCGCGCGCGCTACAGCCCCGCCCCGCCGCCCGGCCCGCCGCCGGCACGGGGGGTCCCCGTTACCAGTTGCTACTTCCGAGGAGTTTATCCTCGTTGGCGAGTACAATTTAACCGTTCCAAATTGCTTATCAATTTGAACTATACAAATAAGCACTGTATCAAAGTTAACAGTGCCGTATGAAGCCTGCGAGTTGACTTTTAAAGGTAACGACAAGGATTTTTAACCCTTCATCGAGGTTCATTGTGATCACACAAGTAAAGACGGCACTTCAGGTTGTTCTGTTGACTACTTATTATATATGACTATGTATAGATGAAACGTTTGATAAATTTCATCAAATTCAAAGAAAGAATCCTTGAAAAAATTAAAATGTTAAATCTCCAAAATTTTAACTATATGTTTAATACAAAGGAGTCTGTAAAAGTATATGAACAATCAAATACTGGTTACTATAACGATGGCTGACCGTCTTTGATGTAGTAAATGAGGCACTCGGACAGGTTGGGGTCCTCGTTGAGGTTGACGAGGTGCGGCGTCTTCTTGGGCGAGTACACGCCCACCGTGATGCCCTCCTTCACGGCCACGCCCATCTCGGCGAACACGGCCTCGCGCTGCACGCGGATCTGCTCCGTGCGCTTCAGCTTCTCCTCCCACGTCTCGTTCAGCTCTGGGTGTGGCGGCGGAGGGTGTTTAGCAAAAAATTAAACGAATTAAAGTTATCTAAAACCTGGATAGACATTTACTAGGCCAATAATTGATACACACATCCCTCAGGTGAAATTATGGCGAAAATCTGTGCAATGTTTCAGAACGTAATACAACCACTCAAGGCTCAGGGCATAAGGCGTCCATAATTATGTATAGAAAAACAATCGATCAGATGCAAATGAACATTTCAACATATTTTGCATATACTCATAACAACCTCCACAAGATCACCTAATAAGTTTTCTCTCAAAACTTACTTCAAAAAAATTCTAAACAGTACCACTAAAATAATAAATAACACCTGTTAAGACAGTTTTTTAGTTTAAACAGTCTGCCAACATCAACTAACTGGACTGGCCCTAACCCTCCCCGTTCTGAGAAGTTTAATAGTGAGACGACCGAGCCCTCGACGGCGCGGACGGCTACAGCGAGTCACGGGACAGATGGGCGACGGTACCGGCGATGAGCTTCTCGGAGGCCTGCAGCTGGTCCACGGCCTCCTCGGCGATGGTGGTGGCGGCGCGGGACAGCTTGGGCGACAGCGCCGCCTCCTCGCTCTTCTTGCGCGCCGGGGACTCCTCGCCTGCTCGCACACACCACACCGATACACACACGGCACTATACGACGGTGGTCGACACGAAGGGGATTCTAATTTTTTTATATAAAGAAGTCCTTAAAATTCTCTGTGGGGTATTATTTAATAAAGCTAGTCCCGAAGAGGACCAGTTCTGTTTGACAACAAAGATTTATTCATAATAATTAAGACTTTACGCCGATAATTGAAGAAAAATAGGGGAAAAGATTGTTTATAACATTCCATATAATGTAAAAAATTTAAAATATAAATTTAAATATTAATATATTTATTTTCAGTTACTCTACTATTACAACAATCGTAGAATGAATGTTTAATAGAAATAAAACATTAAGTGTTTTAATAGGGGATATTTTTTAAATTTAGCCCCAAACACCAAAATCCATCAACACCGGTGAACACGCGCCCCATCACGCCGTGTGGGAGTGCGCACTTTGCCATAACCGCATCTACCGTTGGCAGCCATATTGATCAATACCGCATTGTAATTATACTTCATTCAAAAAAAGTCTATTAATAGTTATCACAAAGTCAAGACTAAGACATAAATAGAAGAAACATGCAAAGGCTGTTGAAGCTATGAAGCTTTTTTTTTTATTATAGCAACATTCAAGTTCATATCCGTTCGCGACTTTGTTCCGGATTAAGTAACTTTTTTTTTAATTTTTATAGATTGTATATCTTTTCGGTTATCATTTCAGCCAATCATGTTATCGAGTTACTAGCCGCGAACGGTAAGTAATAACTGTAGAAGCACTGAACATTTTAAGAAGAATGTAAGGATAGTGGAATATATTGAAATGGTTTGTCCATTTATTAGGTCCAATTAGAATATCCGCCACCAATGATACACGAATTATTGCGTAGATCGAAAATGTTTCTTTTTCACAATTCATTTACGAAATTGGTTAAGCTCCGTGTACACGCACCTTGCACTTTAAAATGCTCAGTAGAGTTGAATGCTCAACAATCAATACCACATCAAGAGGTTGACAGTAATACATATCAATAAACAAAAGATTATATATGAACCCACGCCCACATAATGCGAGACCGACACCAGATACATATATGTAAGCGCAAATATAAAAATTTACGTATGCATGTACCGCTTCGTTACACATAAAAATATATATAAAGATACTCTAATAATAACTGTGAAGTGACGGAATATAAACGCTATGTCTGCCTACGACGCCACAAGCTTTGGGGGTAAGGGTGCATAATTGCTTTTTTTTTGTATATATATCCTTGTCGGGCTGCCAGAGTAAATTCCAAACTTCCAATACAGATTGCAAAAAAATTTTCGATCTGGCAACCCCGATTCAATATGGAGGCCAAGCGTACAGGTGGGGTGTACATAGGCGATGCGTAAGCCTCTTTACGTTTACTTACTGGCGGGCGGTTCTTTCTTTTCATAAACGACTCTACCGTCTGGTCCTAGTCCACGTTTGAAACAAAAGTCAAGTTTAGTATGAGACACAACAGTGTTCGTCGGACACATTGGAACACGCGCGGCGCGCGCGGCCCGCGTCGGCCTCGTGCACGACACGCACTCGTCACGCACCACGCACCACGCAACACGCACCACGC